>JBAMAX010004444.1:0-43138 GCA_037043745.1 Chymomyza amoena | reverse complement strand
GATTCAAAAGTTAAACCAACTAATAACTATTTCAAATATTCAAATATTTGCGGCCGAATGTATTTTTTTTGACGTAGCTGGTGATCCGTTCGACTCCTAAATGTGAGACTCTATTCCACACTATTGTTGGACAGTCACATTGGTCGTCTCATCGTCTTCAAAGCATAGCTTGCGCTTTGAAGAGTCCGACAGACCTATTTTAGGTAAGTGATAATTTAAAGTATGGTGGTAGTCATCCGGTAGTAAGACGAGCACTTTTACTTGTCTTATATTCAGTAAAAAGAACCAATATCTTCTATGTTCACCTAAGGTCCATTTGTTGACCATAGTTTTCATTGTAGACCAGCTAATGCTAATGTTCAGTCTCGCGAGCTTATCGCTTTCGAATGGGACTGGAAACTTTATCTTAACCAATCACAATAACACTTTAAGATGTGCGGACTGATGCAGAGCTTCCCTCCGGGCACCATTGCTTCGCGCACAACAAATCTTTATAAGTCCCACGTCATGTGTACTTACGTATTTGGTACATTGCGCATAGAGCGATGTCTGAAGAAGATCACAACCAGCGTTCCATTCCCCAGTACTCCAACAATAAAAATTATAGCAAAGAGCGCGCTAACAATAAAAGTCTCCGGACGCTGAGCCACCGGCACATACTCATCTTCCATGTTGTCAATGCTGCTGATGCCGCTGCTGGTATTTGTATTTATAGAGCCCATTACACCCGCTGTAGACCCCATTGACATGGCTGTGCTCGCTGTTGCTGCCATTGCTGCAAACATGGCTAAAATCTCTGCAGATTTAATCCAAGTGTTTGTTTGTCAATAGGATTCGTATTTGTTTGTTGGACTTTCCAGTTTATGTTTGTGTTTGACGTGGTCAGTCCGTTGCCCGTAAACAGGACTTTCTGCGGGTTTACTTTC
This sequence comes from Chymomyza amoena, assembly GCA_037043745.1. NCBI lineage: Eukaryota > Metazoa > Arthropoda > Insecta > Diptera > Drosophilidae > Chymomyza > Chymomyza amoena. The sequence goes on along the minus strand of JBAMAX010004444.1, from coordinate 42,212 downwards.
TCTTTGGGTTGTGCTTTTGACGTGGCCTTGCGGCTATGTTTTGTGGTCGGGCCATTGGCACTTCAATTGCGGCGGGCCATTTTTAACTTCCCCCAGAAATGTGCACAAGTTTGGACTTTGAATGCGCTGGCGGTTAAGCTGGAAAATAAGTGAAAACTAATATTTTAGCAATGTTACTGACAGGCTTTTTGTGTATGTAATATGCTGTACAACAATTTTGGAACAACCTTTTGTGGTTGCGATGATTGCAGTTCCTGGGTAAGTAAATATAGTAAAACAGCAGAATACTTTTTCGAACATTCCAAACATTTTTGCGAGCGGATATGTAAATAATATAATTCAACGATGTTGTTATTTTGAAAATTAGCCGAGATAACATAAAAGTGTTGGAACATGTTTCAAACAAAAAATAAAATTGAAAGGAGGAAAGAATAAGGAATAGTTAGACCTGTTTATCTTCTTTAGTCGGCCTTGTGGCTTGTCGTCACTGCGCCTCTTATTATCCAGGGATTATGGATGAAGAATACAATTTTTTTAAGTATTTCACTTATTAAGATTGCCATGAAAGTCACTCAATTGGCCTCAGCGCTTCTTATCCATTTTTTGCAGTTCTCTTAACTTTTTTGTTTTTTCCTCAACCATTTTATGAACTGAGTCTGCGATAAATGAAAAGATTTTGCAGTGAAGCATTTCCGGGTGAACTTAAATGTTGTTATATTTCGCCTTTTTAGTTCAACTTTTTACAAGATTTTTTTACATCCAGCCAACATTCAAAATGTTTGTAAAAGTTTTAGCTTAAGGTTTCAATTTACGTCACTGCGAAAAAAAAAGGTAGCTACTTGAAGTCATTTGATACTTTAATCAAATTCAGCTTTAAAAGAATTTCATTGCTTTAATTTAAACTATGAGACATTTCCTTGAACTAATTTTGTCTACTTGTGAATTACAATCCATTGAGGTCTATGCCCTGCTGAGTACTCCGCTCTGCCCAAGCAGAATGTATAATTACTTAGACAAAGTAAGCTGAAGTGCCACTAGACAGAGCAAATGCGAGGAATCGAGACAAATTCGATTTTGGCTCTAAATTTTCTATTTGATTTGAGTTGCTATAAATTACTTTGCTTTCATCTTTTTGTGTAATTGTAGTAATACATGGGAAATGGGTTCGGATCCGGTTGCTAAGCGCTTTAGGCTCCAAGCACATTGCCCATTTCGCAATCTTTGTTGAATCTTGGAGAGGTTTCGCCTTAATTGTTTGCCTTAAATTGTCTACTAAAGGTAAAAGTTGTAAACATAAAATAGCAGCTACGCTACCTTCTCTAAGTATCTTGTAAATAATTATATTAACTGGACCGAAAAGGATACACACAGCGTTTGACTCGAAAGGAAACCGCACAAAAATCCAGGAGTACTTTATTGAAATTTTACAGCTAATAGCATCACAAAGGACGCCCACTTGTGTTGTATCCATTAGGTGTCACAAATTGCGTTCTTATATTTAGAGAGCGTATTTAAGAGTTCCTAACACTTTATATGGTTTGGGTATAGGATTTCTTGGTACTTTTAATTCATTCATGTTCAAGCCGCTGCCCACATAGTGATTGGACAAGCAAGCGTTGCCATACGCAATTTACCTATAAAGATTGTAGGTTAAAGTCAAACGCGGTTGACTTTGTGATACCCTGTACCACCATATCGCAATCAATTTCGGTATATTGGTCCTGAACTCTAAAATATATTTATTTACCAAATTTGGTTATGATATCTTCATAAACACTCGTTCCTCTTGGGACTATCTAATAAAGTCAACCGATTTTAAAATTTGGTCAATGTTGCAGATCTCTCAAAAACTTGCGAATGCCCAATTTGGGTATAAACAACAAGCGAATAATTCTTCCAAAATGTAATGTATATAATGTATCTCTGATATCAAAAAAATAAAGTCAAATTACCTCTATGAAATAATAACGGCTCAAACTAAAAAGGTTGGTTGCTCTAACTCTTACCATCTCTGAAATTTATGGGTTAAAATATTGACTTCTTTAGTCACCCTGATCATTTTTTATGCAGCTTTAGGGGGTCTTCGAGTTTTCTTCTGTATGTTGCAAAAATTTTCGGCTTGCACAAACTTAATATAGTCTTTGTACCATACGGTATAGGGTATACAAATTACAGAGCCATGGCAAGAAATTAAACCGAAATCACGGTCTCATTGTTATGTGGCGCCACAGGAGGGGCACGTGTGTGGGAGTCGTTTAAATTTTCCTCGTAATTACTTTATTTTCAGTTTTGATTCATAATGAAAAACAAGCTCAACATTATACAATGGTTCCAAACGCAACTTTTTGCTGTACAAATATTTTTTGTACTACTTTTCAGGAAAATACTTTATAATGAAGAAGTAAAAAAAATTCAACGATGCGTCGATTTCAAATATAAGCTTTCAGGTTTAAAAAGATTTTTAGTCGGGACTATAAAAGAAAACGACTCATCTAATTGTTCACTTTTGTAAAAGGGATTTAAGTAGTTAGTTTTAAAATATTGATTGTATCTTTTGGGCAGTTGACTTCATAGCACGCCAAAAAAATGCTATCCATAATTCACAATTAATATTTGTATTTATTTTTTTTTATGATACTTATTTTCTTAAACTAAGAACAAATGTGGGTTTGCGTCGCTTGATATTATTAGACTCATAATCCAACAAGTAGAAGGTAAATCAATGTACAGGTCCATTATAAATGTCTCTATAATAAAGGGAACACAGGGTCTAGGTTATACCTTGTGTGAAGTTTGGTCAAAATCAGCACACTATTTTATATAGATACCATACAAGAAATTTGCCAGTTTTATGCATAGACAAAGTCGCATACTTTTTTAGTATCTTATTAAATTTATTGCATTAATTTGGTAATCTATATATATAAAAGAAACTTATGTTTTACGTGTTACGGGTGTTCTCAAGAACGCATCGATGAATTTCAAATCTGATTTTGCGTGTATTAGAGGTTATCAATATTGAGGTTTTAAGCCTATTGCGATATGTTTGTATGTATTGGTTCATAATATACGACACAAGAGGTTTCTCTTAGAGGAAGGTTTGATTTTTTTTTTTTTAATTAAAGCTTCGATATTTTCAGCTAGTTTTAAATAAAAGCAAAATATAGATCTTTTGGCTTTTGACTTAATATTTAATATAAAAGAGCTTTGATCGTTTATATGAATCATAAGTTAAAAGCCCTTAAATATATTACGACATTTAAATAGTAAACATGTGGGATATTATTCATGGAACGGTGTACATTAAATAAAAGTACTCAAATTATTCCATTATTTTAGCAAAATTATAATATTTTCTAATAAAACACATTTTCATTCTAGCGTTGGTTGAAAATTGTATCTACAATAATCCAGTTTATGCAGAAAATAGCCAATTCCGACCACTGTGCATTGGTAGCCATGAAATTTGCATATTTACTGTACACAACAGCAATAAAAATAACAACAACAACAAAGCATTATTTTAAATGCTGCGCCCAAAACAACACCAACGTTAATTCATTAATAAAAATATATTAAGTTAGAGGGGTCAGGTACAGTTGAGTCGGCAATTAGGCCACATCTAACGAAATGTCAAAGTGCTTAAAATTATCGTAGCATAAATAAAGGTGTTACAAACAGCTATAGAAAATTCCGATTTTATTTTTGCCCTAATCCTGTAGCTTTCCATTAGTCATTTGGATGGAAATTCCGAAATGTTTGTAAGTCAAATAGAAATTATTTACAGATGGTGGAATAACTTAAAATCGAAAAAAAAAATTAATGTTTATATTGTTTGATAACAATTAACTATAGTACAATATACACTTTCATGAGCAGTTTGAGTTATAATAAACCATGACCATTCTTACCGAAGAATTTCGTGAAGGTCGTTCAAAATCGACAATAATCACAGAAAGCTGAAATTATAAACCAAGGCCGTCATAATACATATTTAAAACAAATTCCACGAAAAAGTAAAAGAAAATTTGTTTGTGTTGGAAAATGCGGAAGAAGACTTGTTTCGTTAAAGGCAAAGAAAATGTAATAAAATACAGCAGCAGTGCTATAAAATCCGTTTATAAGAACATGACAAGATCGTGCCTATGGACTGTAGGTTAGCTTTGGTTGAATTGGCTGTTCAATCTAAAACTAAGATCACCCATAGACCATGTGGTCCATCCTCATTAAAATTAAAGGATTTATAGAAGGTGAAATGGATAGAGGAGGATCGAAAACTATTAGCATTTCTAGTCACCTAATTCTCTCTTATTGCAAAGCCATTTTAAAGATTCGGGGAGCAGACAGATCCGCTATAGGCAAAGGTGTTCAAAGAATCATTTATCTAGAAACGGGGGTTCGTCTTCTTAGAAGCGCCGGGCAGTACCATTGCAGGTGTTGGATGGTTTCAGTCTCCTCCTCGTCTCCGCAGTTGCGGCAGAAGTCGTGATGGAGAGCATGCAGCCATTAGGCCTATAGTGGAGCGCCCCGTAACCAGTTCTACCAACATCCTTGTCTTTTTTTTTTTTTGGATTATACCATTGCCAGAGTACTCGGGAGATGCGACAACCGGACACTGAGTCTCATTCTCTTTCCATCTAAGCTCTAATCGTCAACGTAATATGCAAGACGACCTACATTGTGTAACTAAAGAATAATCATCAGTATGGATCGGTCTTCAAAGACGAGCCTAATCCATCAAAAGTTGTCCACAAGTCAAGTACCTCGAAGCAAATGATCGCCTGCCTCATGTCGCTACTGTACCACTTGACCAACGTAGGTTGGTTAATTCTGAATGGTATACAACCATTTGTTTGCCAGAAGTGTGCAGGGGATAAAGAAAACTAAACGCCAAAAAGAAGTTATTCTTCATCACAATAATACAATCACACATCGACTCATATCATGAAAATAGTGTTAAACTAAAAGAGGTAATTTACTTTTATGGAGAATACTCTCAGTTAGTATCAGCTCTACTTCGGTTTTAATAACTTGCCTACCTTATGAGAGATAGACAAAGAAACAAAAAATTATAAAAAAAAAAATAGGTTTACAGCAGGTTAAGTTTCATTTCAGACTTTTAACGATATCTTTCCCTAAACTTCGATCTGAAAATACCTTAAAAGATATACAAAACAAATTTTTTACAATCTCAGATGAAATATTTTTAAAAAGTGAGTTCAACTATACCACTGTCTATCATCTCTGACAGATTTCCATTTTTATACCCTGTTTCGCATTATACAAAGGGTATCGTTTTTAATGAAAAAGTCATTTAAGATATATGTGGAACCTTCTTATAGCCTGTACCGTATGGTACTAAGGGTATATTAAGTTTCAGCAAGCCGAAAATGTATGTTACATATAGAAAGAGTCGTCGGAGACACCGCAAAGTTACCTAGAATATGATCAGGGTGAATAGAGAAGTCGATAAACCCATGTCCGTCTGTCCGTCGGTCTGTCCGTTTGAATGCCTAGATCTCAGAGAGATGGTAAGATATAGCTCCCATAGGGTGTTTCAGACGACATCGAAAAAAATAAAAGTTTTAGATGAATAATTCGTTTTTTTATGAAGATATCGTAACCAGATTTGGCATTCGAAAGTTTTTTAGCAAAAAATCGATTTTTGAACAAAATTTGTTGTATTTCGTTTGTTTGTAAAGATATTTGAACTTAATTCGGCATTCAGATCTTTTTTAAAGTATTAAAGTACTGTGTCAAATTTGATCGAAACCGGTTAACTATATCATATAGCTCCCATAGGAACGATCAGTAACAAAATCCTTGCTTGAAAATTCTTCTGTTTTTGGTTTTTTGTGAAGGAATCGGATTTTATTGAAAGCTAGTGGTACAGGGTATCCCAAAGTCGTCTGCGCCCGACTTTACGTAAGCCATTTTTTAGTTTAAGATCAACGACAAAAGTCTATTATTCTTCGCTCCAAACAGTATTTTGATTTTCAGCAAAAATATATTTTTTTTAATTTGGATTGAGTATATCTGCATAGCGGTCCTAAGGATCCAATAACCAATTAATACATTTTCTGAATATTCCATGGAGCACAGCTGCCTACTGTTCTTGACGAAAACATGCACCATCTTATTCAGTAAAACCCTGAAGCACTGCACTTCGCTGAATGCAACTAATGTTTCCCTTAATTGCATTTTTTAATTCTTTTTTTTTTACCTTTCAAACTATCCAACAAACAATTGTGCTACTGTACCGCTTTCAATTAATTCTCGATTTACACAGGAACCTGCGATTGAATAGCATTACTCAGTCTGCACATCAATGGCTATCAATAACTATGCAATTCTTCTCAATATTGCAAAACGTTAATTGAAATCGTTTCCTTTTGTTTTCCATCACTTTGAGTGGCAGTGAATTGCATTTTCCATTTCCGCCAAGTAAGGCATTCCCATTCAATTGCTTACAAAATTGTATTCGAACTGAACTCGGATGATTTATTACGTCAAAGTAGTAAAATGGGGCAACATTAGCACTTACTTCGTGTGCTTCATATCTTTCGTACTCGTGTTCGCATTCGTTTTATCAATTCAATACCAAAGGGAATAACAATGTAAGCTATACCTTCTTATATAAACAATATTAGTTGGTGATTGTGCCCTGGGGCCACAAAGCGCACAAAAATAAGCATCGTGCAAACACTCTAATACAAATATAGGGTGGGCCATCTGTTGGTTTTTTTATTTTGATTGCATTTTATGCGTATATTTTCTAGCGATATATACCAAATGCAAGTTGAAAACTATTGATTTAATTTCGACAAAAACTCATCTGCTATTTGTCTACCATTGAATGAATAAGCGATGCTGATAAAGGTCCGTGGGCTTCAATTGTTTGCGACATTCGAAATTGTGAATGTTTAACAACCAAACCAACAGATGGCCCACCCTATACAATTACACGACTAAGTAAGCACACAATTATATCATGAGCGGATCCAGAGGACATCCTAGACACCTGAACTACTAAATTTAAAACATGCTCTATAAAGCACTGCATTATTTATACTGCAAATGACAATTGGAACCCCACGCCCTGCGTTCTTTCCGCCTCCATCCCTGACTATATAGAAACTACCAAATGCGCAAAGCTTTTGTTCGGCACATGAAATAAGTGTGAATGTGTATTTGTATATAACACAAAGGAAATTAATTACATACATTCATTTACAAGTATTTGTTATACGGTAGAAATATGTATGGTATATTTATTTACTACATCGTACAACAGCTACAACCAATAAATTTGTTATATAAATACGCTTGGAAATCGTTTAAGCTAACCAAACAATCATAATACAATTATGCTATGTCCTTCCTTCCTTCCCATTGTACATAAATCAATTAATGGTGAAACAATTTTTTCTCGAGCACTAGGGAATATTTATAGGCAATCGTTTAATAATAATAAATAAATCGATTATTCTGACAGACGTATTGGTCTATAGCATAGCATTTTCATTAATAATAAATCTGACTAAAGTGAGTAGAATTTTTGGCCAACTTTCCAGGAAAGTCTTATTGACCATTTTTGTACAGCAATAAAATTCAATGGCACAAAATTAAAAATTTATGCTGCGCTTTTCTTTGTGGGATAATGAAGAATTAATTAACTTTGATCTAAGTTCTTCTGTACTATTCAATTGAAAAATAATGTGAGCAAACTTATTTTTTTGTGTTTTTTAAAGATAAAGTTTTATATTATTATTATATTAAAATATAAAATAAACTCATAGTCAGAGGCAATAATAACGCACTTAATCTGAAAATTTGGTTGGCTTAGCTCTTACCTGAGATCTAAGCGTTCATACAGGCAGACGGACGGACATGAGTATATCGACTTCTCTAGTCACCAATGTCGCTGGATAAAAGGCGGCTTTCAAAAATGGCGTACGTAAAGTCGAACGTAGACGACTCTCGGATTCCCTGTACCACTAGATTGCAACAAATTCCAAAACCAAAACAGAAGAATTTTTAAGCAAACAATTTTTTTTGTCCGTTCGTTCCTATGGAACTATACGATATAGTTAACCGATTTCGATCAAATTTGACACAGTGCTGGAACTTTAAACTTTCGGATGCCAAATTTGGTAGCGATATCTTCATACACAAACGAATTATACTTCTAAAACTTTTATTTTTTTATAGGAGCAATATAATTTAACCTCGATATAAGAAAATAAAATAAACTTGGCTCCAATGGAATAATGTGGGATCTAATGTGAGAGTTTTTTTACTCTAGCTCTTACCATTTCTGAGATCTAAGCGTTCAAACGGACAGACGGACAGACAGACGGAGGAACAGGTGGACAGACGGACATGGGTATATCGACTTCTCTAGTCACCCTGATCATACTTTAGGTAACTTTTGGCAGTGTCCCCGACGATCCTTTTCTATAATATACAATTTTCGGCTTGCACAAACTAAGGAAAGGGTTACCCCAGTACTTTCGTACGGTCGTATTTCAAAACGCTTCAATAGGGCTGACATTTCTCGGGACCGGATTTTCTCGCGGGTACAGGGTATAAAAACTGGTGTATTAAGCTATATCACATGCAATTTTTAAATAAGCTTAGCTTTTGTTTTTATTTCTAAACTGAAAATCCCATTAAAAAAGTCACAAATGTCGTTGGATAGGAGACTGCTTTAAAAAAGAAACGATACGGATAGTTTTAAAAATAAATATAATCTGAATATTTTAGTTTTCTAGTTTCAATAGTTTTTTCAAGGACATTAAAATAGACATTTATTCAGTAATGATCCTTGAATTGGAACTGAATCTCTTTAGTCCTCAGGCGTGGAGATGCAAAGAGTAAGGCAAGTCAATATCGTGACCGTCCCTTAAGAAGCGTTATCACGAGATGAGGTTAAACATCAAGCAGTTACCTTTTCTACAACCCAGAAATTGAGATTACAACACCTCTTCCTCTTTTTTTATCTTAAGAGAAACCCGTAGAAGACGTCCTAAGCTGTGAAGGCATCTCGAATTTCGGAAGGTATTATAAAACATATAGTGTAGTGACGCAGTGTAAATCAAGAAATACGTGTTGCGTCGAAGCACAAGACTGCTAATCTGATGACTATGTGCTAAGATTCCCGATTAGCTCAAAAAAAAAATGTTAATTCAATGAGCTTTATAACTTTTTGATTTTTCGCTGTATGGCCAAATATTTAAAGAATAGGGATATTGAAATATAATTGACTTGCCTACAACTTCACATACATTTATTCTGCGATCGTTCCTGAACGTTCGGCATCACTTGTACTTAAACAACTACAATGAAGTATACCTCAGTATACCTTAGTATATGAATTAATGATGGAGGCTCTCTATGATAATCGCCTTTGGATACCCTGTAACACCATATTGCAATTGATTACGACATATTGCTTAAGAATTCCATTAGGTAGGTATAGGATTGCAATGTTTACGATATCTTGATAAATAATCGAAAAACACGAGTTTTGCACCGTTTTTTGTCTGATCGGTCCTTTGGGATCTTTATACTGTAACGACCTCTGGTTTAGTCCAGAACAACGGCTGGGATAGCTCAGCTATGCCCAGGGTTAATGTCACAACAAAATTTATATTTCGCTGAGACTTTCGATATTTTAAACAATAAACAATTTGCTTTAAGTTTTAAAATTATATTATCCGCCTTTTTGCGGTCAATTATCACAATACACTTAAATCGAGCCCGCACGCTCTCTATTTTACACAAAATAATATTATTGGCAAAATTATATGCGGCAAACAATGTTACACTTAAAGCTAACAATTTGTAATTTTACAAATTCTACTTTATTCCGCCCTTTTACGGCGATACGCTCACCCAGATATAAAATCCTGGTAGCAGAGATCTTGGCGTGGCTCGTACACGAAACGTATAGACTCCGACGCGGTCGCACCCGGTGCGCTACTAATTAATTATATCTTTTCCGTCCTTTACGACTGTATTAAATAGTATCGTATTTTATTACACGAAAACGCCTTTAACTGCGGCACTGACTTTAACTTGATCACTCACTGTCTTGTTTCACTTATTGTTCTGTGTCTTTCTGTGTGTTCTGTCTGACCCAGATTTGGCTGTTGATCCGCCTTATATAGGAACTCGATCGCCGCCAAATCCTGGAATTCCCGCCCAAAACTATACTTATAAATCCTAAACGGCACTCTATTTATCTACATAACTATTCTCATAATTAAAGAGAGAGTCCGCCGTACCTAAAACTATCGCTATCACCTACTCTCCACTTACACCTATAAACTAATACTATCAACCTACGCACTAATACCAAACCATTATTTTGGCGCCAAGCTTAAAGACGCTAGCTTGACCTAGTGTTGGTGAGAGTGAGAGCGCTTTCACCGCTACTCTCACCAAGCAGTTCAAGCAGTTTTGCTATTGCCCTGTTGGCAATTTTGGAACAATGTTGTGAGGTGGCAAAACGCCTCCTCACAATACTAGATAATATAACCCCGATTAAAAAAAATAAAATAAACTTGTCACAACTTGTCAATATAATAACGGATATATTCACTCTTGCACTTAAACTGACAAGTTGAGGGCTTTTATAATAACAAAATCTATAGAGTTGAGTTTGAGCTCTCAACTCAACATTTACGCAACCTCAATTCTATTATATGCGGTTTGAAAAATTTGCAACACTGCCAAATTTAGGATTCCTTTTAGACACTGTACTATGTAAATACAAATAAATTTACAAAATTAGCTAAGGATCAGCATACACTCAACAATTGCACACATAACCTAGCCAAAGGAGACGCACATATTTTTGCGCAACTTAACTCAACAGCAAGCGTGAATACCCTAATAATAATAATACATAATAAAAAGTGGAGTTTTGCTACGAGTGAAATTAAAAAAGTCACTACCTCGTAATATTATAGTTTTTGCAAGGCAAACTTAATTGACTGAAATTAAGTACAGAAATTGGTAAGAAATTACGACTTCTTTATCCACTCCTACCAGAGAGAGTTTTATTTTAAGAAGATTAAAAAACATTCGACATTACCCACTAAGCCAGTCATATGTTTTAATTAAAAATGAAATCTTTCTATCCTACTAGAAAATTTTCCAATAGCAAAATAAGTGACGAACTTCTTCTCATACAAATTACATCACATACACATTTTATTATTTAAATTCCACATAAAGCAAGACGTGACGAACCCACGATTGAAAATCTCAAAAGCTTCGAAGCCAAAAGGCAAAAAACTGTAACTAAGTCGTTAACTCGTCTGGAGATTACGTAGTTTATGACATACGATGCGGGCACATAAGCACATCTATCTTATTTCAAGGATAAATACAAAGGGAGTGCTTGACATAGCTTCAAACATTATAGGGCGGATTAGTAGACTCAAACATAAATAGAAATACCCTCGAAAATTTGGCATTGACAGAACAGAGTCAATAGACGGCCACATGGTGTTCAACCTACTGGGTCAGAACAGAGGCGCCAGAGGCAGAGGCGCTTCCATTGACATTTAGCTAATAAATTGCAATTAAATCAAATCCGCTTACAATAATAATTACTCCGAATAATCTATTTACTGCAAGCAGTAAATAAAGACATTTTTGCAATACAACCTATTAAAGCACTTTTAAGAAATGTCTTTGTCCTCCATTATACATTATTATAAGCGTAGGAATTTTGAGAGGCCCGGAGAAAGAGGGGGGAAGGAGAAGATTCCGCTCTTTGCGGCCTTGTGTATATGTATCAGAGCAAAAAACTTCTGACCTATTTCTCCAAAGTTTTGTGGGGAAGGGCGGCTCCGGTCACAAAAACACCTCTCATGGATCCGCCAATCCTCCTTTTACTAAAAGGCATATTTGAATATGTTGTTTTTCATTCGTAACTGATCCACGTATGTCTCATATCCCCGTGATCCTAATAAACAACAAAGTGTTGACTTTTTTCTAAGCAACCCAGCGTTTCTCTGTTGAAGAAGGCATCGCCGAACCTATGAAGAATATCTATATAAGGTGGGCCGTCTGTTCCAACGCGTCCAATGCGGTTACCCTTCGATATGTGTGAAGTGATAAAAAAATTTTAAAATTTGCCTCGGAATAGGTGTCAAACCTTAATCTCTAAACGACAAGTTTTTAGGCCAACACTAAGAATGGCCTCAAAGTTCCATTTCTTAAATAGTAATATATGGGGTTGAACTACAATATTAATCCGAAAGACAGATGTTTGCCATAATAAAATGGATGATCTAGCTGGTCACATAATGAGTCGGAATTTTTAGTTCAGGTATTCTAAATATTTTAGTTGCCAAGATTCTGACGTTCATACAGATGGACTGTCATAGCTGGATCAATTTCTTTTCTACTGCTTTCTATATTGGAGCTAACTTACGGGTGTCTCCTTCTCTATGTTACATATGCACATTTGTATAAATTTGTTATGCTCCTTATCCCTTAGGATTCGTGTCCAAATTACGTGTCCCGCTCAGGCAGTGGAGGAAATCAATTCCTTTTATTTATTTTCGATATCAGCCCAACACTATAGGGTATATAGCAGTTGGCTTACCCTGAATATCACATTTCCACTGGTTTTTTATTACCCCAAGGAAGCATTTAGAACTAAATTACTTTACAGATTCATTTGAATGTTTAAAAACCCGATTCGGCTTGTAAATATAAATGCATTTTTGTACACTCTATGACAGCTAGATCGACCCCACGGGATACGGTGACCAGCAAATTCCTTTTGGCTAAATATAATTTATATAAATGAATAAACGTCATAACTGTTGAGGCGTGTTTTTTTTTGGTACTGTGTCCTTTAAGCATGACTAGACACAGTGATTAAACTGATGCTGACCATTAACGACTTTTATATTAATTTGTTTTGATTCCCTAATCATCTTAAGTTCTTTCGGCTAAATAAACTGTTGATTCAAATGCTTTATCATTATTATATCCATGTAACGCTTTTGGATTTGTCCTAGTTTGCGTGGGAGTCCTTGTGGGTGCTCTTTAAATATGTAGTCTATGAGGGCGTCATGACATAAACAGATTTACAAAACCAAACAAACCAATCCACCATATACTATATAAACAGAAGGATGTCCATTCGAATCAATTTAAGGGCTGTCGAATATACTCGTTATACATACATATGTATGAGTATGTTCTACATTATAATGACGCATTTATGATAATGAGTATAATGATGTTGGTTGTTATTAATGTTGATGTTCCTGTTGATTGTGTTTGCACACTCTGGTGCACAGCTCATGTCCAGTACACGGCACTCATGTCGTATACGCAATTATATTATAGATAGTACTCGCATATACTACATAGCGTAGTACTCTCTACGCAGTATCTTACTTAAATAGGTAATCAGTGTCAGAACAAAAAAACTTACAAGTGCTCATCGTAATAAAATTCCTCTAAACAACAAAATACTTGGTATATTCAAGCACTTTTTTGGGTTTAGTATGCTGTTGAAATATATTTTGGTAAAACTTACGTAGCATTTAAAGACCATCTTGTTAAGTTACAAATTGTTTGTGAGTGCTTTGACTTTAATGGCTTAAAGCATTCAACCTAGAAAATATTGCCTATGGCGGCAAAAATAAAGGTTTTTGTAGCTGTGAAAGTGTACCCTACTAAACTTATTCCAAATATGCCGAACAGCAGTTATTTGAGAAAATAAAAATATTAAATTTAAATCATTAATTTAAACATCCCAAAAATCATGTTCATAAATTAAACAACCACTTTTTAATATCAACGAAGCCGGACAAACAGTATTTAGATGAAAAAAATTAAATCCATCAAAGCCAGTATTTTAAGTAGATTTATGTTTACATTAGTGGTACGATTAGATTGATAATTAATTTGATTCGTTGCTTTTCTTCCAAAAAACCTCTGTATTGACAACCTCTAACACACGCAAAAATCAAATTTGAAATTCATTGACGCGTTCAAGAGAACACCCGTAACACGCGAAACATAAGTTCGTGTTATATATGACAAAAACAATTAACTACAAAATATTAGTTAATCTGACAATGTACAGAATGCCACACTATAAAAAAATACAAAAAAATTTGTTCAAAAATTAAAAAAAAAATGTTAGAGGTGGCAATCCTTATCACTTAGGGGTTTGAAAAATAGATGTTGGCCGATTCTCTGACCTACCCAATAGGCACACAAAATTTCATGAGAATGCCACACTATAAAAAAAATACAAAAAAATTTGTTCAAAAATTAAAAAAAAAAATGTTAGAGGTGGCAATCCTTATCACTTAGGGGTTTGAAAAATAGATGTTGGCCGATTCTCAGACCTAATAGGCACACAAAATTTCATGAGAATCGGTCCAGCCGTTTCGGAGGAGTATGGTTACTCACATTGTGACATGAGAATTTTATATATAAGATATAGCATATATATGAGAGGGCTCTAAAATAAAATCCCTTTTGCCAAGAGTCGTCACTAAGAAACCTTTACAAACAAATGCTCAAAAAAAAAAGTGGTCTTCATAGCGCTGCAGTTATTGAAAAAATTACTAAATTTGCTCCTAAAATTGGGTTCCGTAAAAGTTCATGGACATAATCGAAAGGGGTTTGTACATATATTTTTGATTTTTAACTGCAATAATCACAAGCCCAAAAAAAACTCACATGAACATACCTCTATGGCCTACCAAGTATTTACGATTCTTAAATTTTTCTTAAGATCAGCTCGATCTGAGCTATTGAAACCGAATGAAGCGATCACATTACAATGTGCTGAATTTTGCAAGACGCCGTAGATTCATCTAAATAGGTTAAATACCTTATAAAGCTACCATACAAAAATAAAACCTGCACTTCTAGTCGTTGGATAATAGTAGATCGGTATTGAAAGTACCGAAAGAATACACGAAAAAGTCATCTTCAATCCATGCTCTCCCCCTTTTTTTTTTCCATCTGTTTCGAGCCATTGTATACAGTCTAACTAGAAATGAATCGATTCGTGGATACCTTAAAAGATAGAAAGATTTTTAAGATGATATCCTAAAACTAGCGAAAAGAACGAGAAATGTAAAGTAAAAGTAAATGTGGTATCACCTTAGGAAAAGAAGGTAAAAGCAAAGTTGTACAACTAATAAAAAACAGATATTTTTAAGTACAACAAGTAACATTTAATTACTACCTTACCGATGGGTCTGAGACGGCCACAAAAAGTTTTTAATACAGCGTGTTTTTTTAAAGGCTCACAACTTTGTGTTGACAACACTACGTTATCTGACAATCCATTTAACAATTGACTCGTGTAACTTATTTAAAATTCAAAATTTTGTATCTGATGAAGCCTATATTTGATTGAATGGCTCGAAATCATATTTAAACAGTAATGTCATATGAAAACTATTTTTTTTTTGTTTTATTATAATTTAAACTTGTGTTACTCTAAAAAAAACACCCTTTATATGATTCGGCTTTACCAATTGTGTGTATAATATGTTTTTAAAGGCGAGACCCCAATTGTCTAAGTCAATAAATCGATTAAAATTGAAAGAAATCGTTGAAATATTCTATCAATCTATGGTACCAAGAGTTATAAGTGACAGAGTAGTTTATTGAGGCTCACAAACCAAAAAAAAAAAGAAAATGGAGTAAACTTTACATGGGAAAGGGGTACCCAAATGGATTTGAACAGTAAAATCCGAATTAAAAGTCGAAACCCTCATAACTTTTTTTTCACTGAATCTGAATCCAAGGTCCAAAAAACCCCGGGCACGTCAGGATTCTCAAATAACTATTTTCTCTTAACCAGCACATGGTTTTCTTTTGCCTAACATAACATTAAAGAAAAATTAAAAAAAAATTTTTTCGAAAACGATGTTTTTGGAGTTTTCAAGCGCGCCAATTCCTAGCCCGATGCCAAAAAATAATAATAACGCATGTCTGGTTATAGCCTATTACATTTAAGGTTCGCACCACCCTTTTTAAGGGCCTTTGTTATCTAATTCTTCATTTTATACGTGTTTACCAGTCAGACCGTGATCGTTTTTGTTTTGAAAGAATTTTTCCGTATTATATGAAGAGCACTCACTCCTTATAAAGTTATTTATTAAAAGTTAAAGAATTTTGCGATACCCATTTTTTTTTCAGCTTATTTCACGTAATTTGTAATTTTTTTTTAGATCATTTTAACTAACAATCAACTTGCCAAACAGTTTTCATGAAACATATTTATTTTTTTTATTTTGCACTTACCTTTTATAATAATATATAATTTTTTAAAATTGTTCACAATTTTATTATATAGCTCTGTTTTTTTATAACTCTATTTCTATATAATTCACTTTTATAGTCACATTTGTTATTTAATTAAAAAGTTTTTTTCAAGAATTTTGAAAAAGCCGCAAGAAACGAGGCAAAATTTTTTTGTAAATTTAATTTAAATCACAAAAGCCACCAAATTCGTATTAAGTTTAAATTAAACGCGGCTTTAAATTATTTACTCATTGGAAAGTGAGCTGCCTTAGGCTGCTGTCAATTAAATTTAATTAAGTCGGTTGTGTCGTTGGTTCTATTTTGAAATTCTCTTGTTTGCTCCGTTTTAAACGTCTGTTCAATACAAATATGTCCCAAGGACTAAGCATGTCGAGTCAGAATCAAGTGCCTTAAAAGACCATTCACAAATCCGAAATAGAATACTAGTAGGAATGTAAATGTGGGGCCACTGTGGCAAGCAAGTGGATGATGAATTTGTGGATGCTATGTGGTATGCAGCTCCTGCAGCTGAGGCAAACGTAGTGCGCAGGGCAGGGCATAGGTTCCACATTGGCGTGTTCCAAGGAGAAGCTGTAATTTGGATTGTTATTGTTGGTAAACAAATCTGATGCTAGCGGCTTTTGAGGTTAACCAAGTCAAGACATTCCACAAAGCGCTGTGAAATGTCCTGTTAACAAGCTGTCTATAGAGTGTCTTCTGAAATTTAAACGTCTTCTTTGAAAAATGGGACAAGGCACAAATTTAAGCAAACATTTGAGTTGCTTTTATTTAAAGTCAGATACTCAACCCTCATCAACAAGAAGAAGCCACATATTCATCGAGCCGTGTTATTGAGTCACGCAGTTCAAGCAAAGATAGAGTAGAGGATTACATGTGAGTAGTATTTCTATTTGGATGACTCTCATAACTTCTGGTGATGCATTAAACACATTTTAAAACTACTTTTTTATGGATTAAAGTAAAATTTGTATCTCAGTTGGAGTAAAAATTAAATATGGAAGTGAAACAAAGTAAATGCCTTGTAATAAATAAAACAACAAAAATGTTTCCGTAACTAAGTACAAATGTGCAAAGTAGCTTAGAATAGATTTTATGTGATTTTTGTAGAAATATTTTACTTGTTATTCTGATGCTTCTGCAGAACTGTAGGCTTTTATGACGGATTTTATGTTCTTAAGAATAGAAAATGCCATTCTTTAATGATTTTGAAAACAAATATTACAAAAGTTTCATGTCGTCATACAGCCGACGACTTTCCACTACAATTTAATTAGTGTGACCATCTCATATAATGTAATTATTTTTTTGGTTAAAACTAGTTTTAAAATTTAACAAAAAAATAAAAACAAAAATGTTTTATTAAGCATAAAAATAATAAACCGATTATTGCAAATTTTAGATGATTTCTTTGTTCTATTGCGTATTACTTATTTTATCTTTCTATTTTTCCTGTTCTAATGTCATCTGGTCTGTTAAATTTTGAGACAACACAATTTTATTCGATTTAGCACGATAAAAAAGGTATTTGATAGAAATTTTAAAGCAAAAAATTTTCATTAACCTAATCTTTTTGAGTAAGAGGCAAGGATTTCCCTTATAACCACTACTATTAAATATAGTAGTTGACGAGGTTATGAGAGATGTAAGCAGGACATTTGGAAGACCTGAATTACGCGTACGGCATTTGTCTCATCTCTCATAAACTAAGTCCAAGCCAAAGTGAATGATCTCCAGATCCTGGCCAGCAAAGTTGGACTCTCGATAAACGCATCCAAAACCAAAGCGATGCGCCTGAACCACTCCAGCCAAGGTAACATAACCATCTGCGTGAACACTATTTCTTATACCTTGGCACCACAATTTCAACCAGTGATGGGGTGAATGGGGATGTAGAGAATCGTCTAAACAAAGCGCGATCAGCGTTTGGACGCTTATTTCGCATATGGAGAAACTAGCAAATAAGCAGAAGAACAAAGTTGAGGATCTTCAATGCGAGCGTCAAATCCATCTTGTTGTTCGGCAGCGAAACGTGGATGGCCCCGCAGAGAATGATATCAAAAGTACAATCATTTGTCAAAAATTGCCTTAGAATTATATGCGGGATATTTTGGCCCAACAGGATATTAAACGCGGAACTATGGCACTACACTAGTGAAGTTCCTATCTGTAACCAGATAAGAACACACAAGTGGCATTGGATTGGCCATGCTCTGAGAAAAGACCGAAGCAGCATAGTTAGGATGGTCTTGGAATGGAACCCCAAGGAAGCAGACGAGTGGGAAGGCCAAATGCAACCTGGCGTCGTACAACACTCAACGAATTGACCCAACACATGGCCAAATAGAGTCCGGTGGAAAGTTCTTATTGAAGCCCTAAGCTTCCTGGAAATTTATTTTCGAAATTTAGTTAGGGTATCCCTCTTTTAATTTTATTTTTTAGCAGCTTGAACCGACATTTTGAATAAAATTATGCTGTTGATTTCGATTTTCACACATAAACCAAAATAGTAAGTAACTGCCGCGTTTACGTAAATAAAAGAAACATAAACTCAGAAAAAATTAGGTTATTCACTTCGTCTTGCACAAATGCATTAGGCAAAAGTGCCCAAGTGCCGACGTGAACTAGCCTAAGGGCATAATGGCAAAAGAGCCAGACTAACAATGTGAAGAGAAACTGCGGACAGTACACAAATACATTCTAATTAGACTTTGTGAAAACAATGCTCTAATATTGGTAGTGAAGGATCTTGGTAGGGCTCAAATACTACTCTTTTTTGCTAGAATTTGCCCGACAAAGTGAAGGCCCTAGCTATGTCTTCTAAAAATAGGCTAGCATCTATATATGAATCTGAATCCAAACGCTTAAAACACAATTTTATGAATTTAATAAACTTTTTTTTTCCCACTGTCCTTTTTAATAAGCGTACTGATTAAATTAATGGGAATGAACTTGGACTATTCAAGTGTAAAATATATGTAGAAAAGTCACAGTTGCCGGTTGACCGCTTTTCATTATTTCTCAAAGACGCGGTCCATGTCAAATTGAACTAATATAATCGTTTCCTTGAGAGTTGCTCCAAATATGGTTAGGGCCATTGCTCTGTTTAAATACATCCTACCGGCGAGATTTGCTTTAAGTGCACACAGCGCTAGTTGCTGATTATAGATTTCGCACTGTAGGTTAAAAATATTGCTATATGAACCACTTATTTTTGGGTTATGTTGCCAAAGGACTTACAGATCTGCTTACTTCCAATGAGAGATTATCAAATTCAGTTAGGCGGCGAAGCAAAACTTCAGTTTCCTGCTGAGCACTGTGCACGGTATCACATATAACCATGGTCAGGTACGGATCCATCAAAAAGATAAAAAAGCAAACCAGTGTACCACTCGAGATGAGCACATCAAACTTTCCCATGCGACTATCTGTATAAGTTAAGTAGCCAAAAACAATATTATCAAAAGTTAAAGTAACAAGTGTAGCCAAAATCTGGCACTTGTAGACACTATTCAAAAGGCCCATAGCTTTCCACAGACGGTAGTGTAATGACGTCAGAGTACGTAGTTCTGCAGCCAGCATGCTCTGAGTTATTTGCCGAGTCCGTGGCTCTCTTCGATATTCCAGATCCTGTTTAAGGCCATCATATAAACTCTTTAGGCGATTATTTAGAATCCAAACGCGTTCAGTTATAAAACAGGCGCCCGTTAAATACTGAGCCAATGCACCGTGTAAATAATTGAAACTATATAAGAAATAGGCAACAGTTACGTAATGTTCTGTACTCATTACTAAGGATTCCACGGGCTTAGCGGCGGAGCTCCAGATGTTAACGGCTACAAGTATAAAATTTTGCAGGCTGATGGATATATATTTGAGTAGCACGAGTCGCTCTAGGTATAAACTAACGCAGACAGGTTCGGGTTGAGCTTCAAAATATTCCTGATCTAGACGAGAGAGAGTCCTGATGAGGGTAATCTTTGGTCCCTCGCCACACCAGCGTAATGCCATGGAAAAGAGTACAGCAATAGTATTGGTCGAATAACTGATCACTTGTACAAGTTGCATAAGCCTGTTGTTTCCAGAAAAATTCATTTTTACATTATCAATTAGGAATCGGGAGGTCATGGGTACGCATCCAATTATCACGGCGTTTATGAAATAGCTATAGATCGTCAATACACAGGACTTTCCAACTTGTCGCGTCTTATGGCAATATTTTAAAGCGGTTATGCCAAAAAGCACGCTACTATAATATCCACTTAATATGCAAAAATCACGCAACCTTTTACTGAGGCGCATCGTGAGAGACTAAAGTTGACCAACGAGACAAGGCGCAACTTCTGAAATTAAAAAAAAATTAATATACTTATATATCAAGGCATACGCATCAATGGTTATTAGTATAATTATTTCTACTATATGTATAATCAATAATGTCAAACTCATTGGAAATGGTTTACGTGGAGCGAAATCGGTTGATGGGATAAACATTTTTTTTGCTTGGACTCTCATAACCAAGACTCGTCCAATAATAAAAAAAAATGAAATAATTTTGCTCATGACATCGTAAAGAAGTAGTAACCAAAATGGCAGCACAGGTTACTTTTTATACTCGGTTTGACATTTTCACCTTTTTGTCTAATTTTTAGGGTTATTATTATTCATCTTTTCTTTTCAATTTTAAAATACAGTATGGCTTACGTATCGCACCTTATTTAGAACAAATCCCATGAAAAGATCAAGGTGCCTTACCTCCCTCGTTTTGAGAAGTCCAAAATATTCTTTGATGGACATCATCACCAACTATTTTATATACACTTTTATAATTCAACTAATACTATAGTATTCAGTTTTTAGATTTTAAGTGGGCTAAGTTAAATTCTTCAGCTGTTTTTTAATATTTTTCCATAATCTTTATTTCATTATCCTATCACTAGACTCTCTGAGCCCATATAATATTATTATTAATTAGAGAAGGAATTCAAAACTCAAACTCTTCAATTTATTAAATTGGTATTCAGGGAATTCAGAAAAATGTTTTCAAAATTTATTTAAAAAATTTTGTTTAAGATTATTACACTAGTCTACAGCAAAATGTATCCTCAACATGTTTTACTTGTTTGTATAAAAATTCTTCATGAAATGGATTTCAAGATATTTCGAAAAAAACACTTTTCGAATTTAAAAATAAGTGAGCCTACTAAATAATATACATATGTACTAAACCGATTTTGATTATCTTTTTACCGAATAATTTTTTTAATAAAATTTGGTCAGAGTTTGAGTACTCTAAAAAACTTTCGAATGCAAATTTGAGTAACTAAAACTAAAAAAAAATCTTCATTTTTCACTTTTTACAAAAAATTCACGGGAAAAAATATTCCCATCTCAAAAATAAAAAGAATTTAAAAAAAAAAAAGTTGCTTACAATTCACAAGTTGTTCAAGCAATGCTGGGTAAAAGTCAATTTTTAATTTATGTAGTTTCCGTTTTTATAAAGTGTTGTAAAAGAATTTATTGTATATTTAATTAAATGTGCTACTTGTTATATTAAGACTACCATTTACAAATTAAGTTAAAAGTTTTATATAGTAAGTTTAAAATCGAAAGATTTGGTTGTAAATTTCCAAAATAAATGTGAAAACATATTTCTTTGGCTTCTAGTAGTACATTGAAAAAGTCACATGATAGTGTATCACCATGCTGAAACATTGTTTGGTATAAAATAGTGCGGAGAGGTATTTTCCTATCAAGACAAAACTGCAGGAGTTACTCAACGAACTCAGACTTGGTTACGAGAAACTTCATTCAATCAGGCGTGTCAAAAACAGCTTTGACGTCGACGAAGAGGTTGTGTGTGTCGATTTGCTTTCCACGAGTATTCTCGAGAATTTGACGCAACGTGAATATCTGGTCTATCGTAGACTTTTTAAATATCTCGAAATCTGTTCCATAATAAAATTAGTTGACTTCATTTTTGGTAGCGAGTAAAATATGTTGAGGACACATTTTGTTGTTAACTATTGTTATTAGATCGCCAGCTTAGTTTAAGAAGCTTCCTTATTATGCATATGTCTGGCCTGAGCTCTCCACAAAGGTGACTTATCTGAACTTAAGCAGCTTTTAAGATTTTCTTATACATTACATGTGCACACGTTTACATATAAATAATAACAATCATAATAAGAACATTTAATTCACGAACTCTGACACTGGCAAGTTTTCTGACCACATGAGTTCACCAAACTTATCCGAATGTCCTTATGGCATTTACAAAGCTAAGGTTGATGACCAAAGTGAAGTCAATTTTGATTATCGTCTGACTTGTATAAAAATAACTTCAGTCAAGCTTTGAATAACTTTTGATTATTTCCAGGGATGCAAATACAAGCAAATATTATATTGGTTTTGTAATCATTTATATATATGACTTATAAGTAAGTCGCCAAGTACATAGGTAGATACATTTTGTTAATCTTTTGGGTTAAATTCAAGAATGTACGACGTTTATTAATGCCTTGAAAAAATATTATTATTATTCCTTATTAGGGTGATTAACCCTACTAGCAAGTAATGGCGTAAGAACTTCACAAAATAGTAACTACATTCAAATCTATTAATACCCTATTTTAATCAGCTTTACTAATGAAAAATAATAATAGGCGCCACCACAATTATTTGGCCTTGTCGATTACTTACCATGACAAAAAGTGGTTAAAAGCCATTTTGGTCGGTATCTTCCCCCGTCCACATTTAGAAAAATTTTGCGGTTTTCACTAATACTTTAAGCATAGGATACCTTTAACCCGATTATGCATAAAATAATCGTTATTCAGAGAACACCACAAACAGGCTATGGAAACTGCAATGTTTCCCTCATATGTTGGCTTTTATAAGTTTCCTATTTTAAGCAGCAAATTCGTTCTTCTTAATAGAATAAACTACAATAATTTGATAATAATAATAATAATAACTGATCCTAAAATATATTATCTCTTGTTAATTCTAAACGAAAATCTGCTCTACAAACAATTCTGAAATCACCGACTTGTTAGCAAAATTTTTTCAAACCTTTTTTTTTTTCCCCCAGGAAGGTGGTGCACTGCTACCAAAAGGTCTTTTGTACCATACCCTAAGGTTAAAGCAAAAGACTTTCCGCTTTCCTCATGAATAGCAGTAGGTCTTTTGTTGGTATTGACCTGAGAGGGAAGGGACTAATCCGTTCCTTTCCCATGTGGCAGGCTCTGTCCCATACCTGCGCTGGGCAGTCACAGAGAATACGTCTTTTGGCTTTATCGTCTTCTAGACAGAGCCTGCACTCTGAAGAGTCCGATAGGCCAATTTTCTGTAGATGGTATCTAACAGTGTGGTGGCCAGATAGGTAAGCTACCAGGAGCTTTTGGTCCGCTCTGCCAAGACCTTTTGTCTTGATCGCATCCAGAGGTTTGACAAACACTTTTACTTGACGAAGCCCCGGAAGAGAGGACCAGTATCTCCTATGTTCTCCTGCGGCCCATTTATTTATTATGGTTTTGATTGTAGACCAACCAATACTACAAAAAGGAGCAGGAGATGTGGTCAGGGTGGAGACACCCTGTCGTGCTAGATCGTCAGCGATCGTGTTACCACCCACTTCAGAGTGACCAGGCACCCAACATAGCACGACTTTGTTCCGGGCGGACAGGGTTTGGAGGTAGTTATGGCACTCTTTAACCATCCTGGAAGAGATGCTCCAGGATGACAATGCCCTAATAGCAGCTTGGCTATATGAAAAAATTCATATGTTTGCTCCCCTAGTTCCCTTCAGAAGCATACTGAGGACGCAGATCTCTATGGCATGAATCTCCGCTTGAAAGACGTTGGGCCAGATGCCCATTGCGGTAGAGATTCTGGTGTTGAGTCCCACGATTCCAACACCTACACCCTGTTCAGGTTTGGACCCATCCGTGAACCATTGTTGCCACCGTGGATCTACACAGTGGCTGCCGTCAGCCAAAATCTCCCGACTTGGGTGAAGAGATCTAAATTTCTTGTTATGAAAAAGTTCCGTGATAATAAGATCTGATCTAGAGAAGATTGATACGTTAGGAAGGGAATATATAAGTGCGGCATGACTAGTGTCACTTGCTCAAAGTCCAGATGTGATCTGGATACGTTGTGGACTCTACATGGCCCTCTTTTTTTAACCTATTTTTAAATTATCTCCCTTAAGTAATCTTAATATCGCATTCTTATGTATGCGGATGATGTTAAACTCTGTGTGTCCTACTTCGATAATAATAAGTATTTCAGAATGACTTTGATAGCATGCAATCTTGGTGGAGATATCAACCAACCCTTTCTTAAAAAGACAGAATGTAAAGTCATGACAATTTATCGTTCAGCTCCTTTTTTTACTATGTACTCTTTAGAATCTTCTACCTTGGAGCCTTGGTATTTTGTTTGATCGTAATCTTAAAATTAATAATCATATTAGCAATATCATGAATAAAGCTAGAGGGGTTCTTGCTTTTATTAAGCGCTGGCCTAAAGAGTTTAACGACCCTAACATAACCAAAGTTCTTCATATTTCTCTCGTCCATCCAATTTTGGTACATTGTTCCTTCGTTTTGAGCCCTTAATGCCACCATTATCAGGACATGATTGAGGCCGTACAAAAGCAATTTCTCCTTTTTGCACTTTATTGTTTAAGCTGGGACCCAAATATCTCACATAAAAGGCGATAAACGCCTTATAAAATTGCCTTCCTTAAATCATCGCAAAACATGCGACTGTGTGTTATTCTTGCATAAGCTGTTACTCGACTTTATCGATTCCAATGTACTTCTTAGCAACGTTACTTTTGTTATACCATCCAGATTTTGTAGATATAATTTATCTTTGCACGATCATTTTCGTGTATTATGCTCTAACTATAAGAACTAATCAATTTTGTCTCTTTCGAATAGTCTTTTCAATCTATCGCTTCTTCTATCTTAAGTAATCTTGACTTTCCACTTCATCTAAAGACCAATCCTATATTATGATTCACCCTCTTGGTCAACGGTGTTCTATTGGCTCCTTTGGGATACAATGTATAATTTTTATCTTGCTTCCTTGTTTCAATTTTTGTATTTAAATTTGGTTTTCTAGACAGTTTTGATGTGAGTCGTTGCATATAATAAAAAAGTTGACCCATCGGGATAAGAGCTCCGGAAGCTGGTGCGCATAGTTAAAAGGTGAAGTTTGTTGGGATGCCACATTTTAATCCCAGCTAATATTAGATTCAGGCCGGCACGAAGATTGCATTGACAATTTTTTTTAATGTTAACCGCATCATCAACCGTTCTACTACTGCTTTGCCTCCCTGATTGTTTCACTATCTTCTAAAAGATCCTAATGAGCTGATTTCGATAGCACATAATGGGCATTTGCCAAGCTTGTTGTAATGCATCCATTTGGGCACATCAGTCATGAGCCATGAAACAACTGGTAAAGTTTGTGCTACGCTTTAGCTATAGCTACTTCCGATTAATTGGAGTGCTCAACTTTGCGATCGATTTCCGGACAGGTCGTGCTTATACTACTCCAGGAATTACCATCTATGCATTGCTGATGAATGCGCTGATTTTTAGCGTGCCGATCCTGCTGTATAATCTGAATGTGATGCATATGGTTTGGGCACGGGCACGAATGCTGCACGAGTATATGTTTGTGTGCATCCTGTTGCTACGAGCCAGCTGTGTAGGCATAACGCTCTATAGTCGTTGGAGCCAACGACAACATTTGCTGCAGGTCATCCAGGGATTTCGCCGATTGCATAAGAATTTCTACAAGCCGTGGGTGGTAAAAGCCTCGCGACGGATATGGATTATGTGGCGAGTGGCTATATTAAGAAAGTTTTTTTGGGTCATATTGGCGGATATATTGCAATTGTTACTGGGACTTAATTCAGTGCGTGAGCATCTTACACTTCGTTTGACAATATGCTACATGCTGCTCCATATGGTAACCACCATAATGAATTCATTTGTATGTCACTTTTACTTTGCTCTGGTAACTGTCTATATGCACTACTTGATCTTAAATGAGGAACTAGCTCGGGTTCTGAACAACACAAAGGAGCTTTTGATGGATACGCGCGGCATGCAGAGCAAGGGTGTTTTTGTGACCAAGTGTTGCGCGCTTACAGATCGCCTGGAGCAGATTCAGCAGGCACAGGACGAATTACATCAGCTGTATAAGTGCATAACGCATATTTTTGGGATTCAAGCACTATGTGTCGGTGGTGTGTTCTATCTTAGTAATGTCGCAATTTGGTATCTGGCCTATTGTGTATACAAATACGACTTTTTTCGAATGGGCTGGACAACGTGGCATATAGTTTTGATATTTATTTCGGTATTTTGTTTTCTGGCCGACATTCATGCAACAACTTATGTTGGACTCAAAATTTTGGATACACATGCTGAGACTGTCGAATTATTAAAGGAACGCACGCACTTGTATCGACTAGATGAACGTTTGGATGCGACTGTAAGTTGGAATTTGTTCCTAAAATTTCTAAAGTGGGTTTATTTGGAATTTTTTCTTATTACAGTTTGAGAGCTTTCAGCTACAAATTATTCGTAATCCTCTAAAAATGTCAATTCTCGGGCTTTACACAATGGATCGTTCTAACATCATTTTAATGGCTGGCTCGCTGATTACACATATTTTAATTTTAATTCAATATGATATTAAGAACTATTAGCATGCGTTATGATACGGATTGCGGTATACTAATAAACTCGGAAAACCAAAAGATGACCTAATTGATATTGATGTTTTTTAATATTCCTGAAACCTACAAAAATAGAAAAACCGGCTCCACATTAGAGCTTCTTTAGCCTTCATTTACCGGTTAGGAGATCACAAAATATTTAAATATATTTTTGTATTTTAAACTTGTGCGATGTCTATTTTTTATGATATTAATTTAAATATTCAAATTGTTTGAGAAAAAGGAAAATTTTGAAAAAGTAGCATTATCCCACCTCCAATAGCAAATGTGACCCTCACATATTAGCTTCTTGCACCTACATCGATCGCAATGGCAGTCGATCCAAATTCGACATAGCAAATGGAAGTCACACAATCTAATAAAAGAAGCATTGGACTAGAACCCGAGTGGAAGCCCTTTGGTCCAACTAGGAGCCTAATTAGAACACTAACTAACTAGGTTAGGTTGAAAAGGGCAGTATCCAGGCCTTTGCCCTTGCATCCAGGGCTCCTGGAGAATAGCCACATCTATTCTCTCCTCTTCCATGAACCGCAGTAGGCCAGCCGATTTTATCATAGAACGATGCAGATTAATCTGCACCACACTAAAATTGTCCGGCTGACCTAGCATCTTAGCTTAAAACGATCTCCCTAGGCCAACCCATACCAATCTTCAGCTGGCCCTGCTTGGCAATGACGTGGCTTTTGGATTCCCTATCAATGCTGATCCAGAGATCCTTGCCGTTTCCAGCGTCGCGAGCCACCATCGTCCAATCTTCGGAGCCACAGTCCGCATTCTGACCCATGATCATGCTAAGGATGGTTTGAATGGTTCGGTTTGGACTTGTATGAGCCAATTTTCGGGCGAAGTCCCTTCTAATCGTTTTGGTCGATAATGGCTCTATGGAGTTAAGACCTAGAGCTTAAGCGACTAAACTATTTTCTGATCTTGTCCGTCTGATCTTCGTGGCCTTCTGCCAGTTATCGGATCGCTGGCACTTGAAGATACCATCCTTTTTGTCATCCGATCCTTCTTTGCGGCAGAGTATGGCCGAAGTTAAGGGGGCTCTCGTGCGCTTTTTTGCCGGTCCTTACTAGGGGCTGGCTTTGATGTGGAAAGGAACACCTTCCCTACCGAAGCTGCCATTGCTGACGTTAAATATTTAACCAACTTTGCGCAACTTAATACCTTAAGGAGCACGAATATGCTATATGACTAGGTTGTATAGTTCGCTGCCCATTTTATCTTTGCATGAGATCCTAATGAGCTGATTACGATAAATACATTCCATAGGAAATCATCATGGATAAATTTCTGCTGGCCATGTTCAGTGTCTGGGTTTAGTAATCAATCATGAAACAGCTGGTTAAGTGGGTTCTGCGCATTTGTTATGCCTATTCCCGATTTATTGGGGTGCTCAATTTTCGAATCGATTTCCGTACAGGTCGTGCATACGCGACTCCAGGAATTACCATATATGCATTGATCATGAATGCTATGATTTTAAGTATACCGCTGATGCTTTATTTTCTTCAAGTGCCCCATCTTATTTGGGCCCGTGCCAGAATGCTGAGTGATTATATATTTCTGATCATACTGATTCTGCGCGCCGGTTGCGTGGTCATTACATTATGCAGCCGTTGGAGGCAACGCCAGCGATTGCTGCAACTAATCCATGACTTTCAACAGCTGCATAAGAAGTTCTTCAAGCCTTTGCTTATCAACACCTCACCGCGAATATCTTACATCTGGCGCAAAGCCATCTTGGTGAAGTTCTTTTGGGTCGTTTTGGCAGATGTCTTACAATCTATGTTGTCATACATTTCAATGCAGAGGAGCCTAAGCGTACGTTTGGTTTTATCTATTTCGGTGCTTCATATTGTGACCACGTTGATGAATACCTTCATATGTCAGTATTACTTTGCTCTCCTTAATGTCTACACGCATTTCGTAATCTTTAACGATGAGCTTGCTCTTCTAATGAAACAAACGAGGAAACTCTTCAAAAAACGCGGAACAAACCGAAAGTCTGTATGTTGGACCAAATGCTGCGCCCTCTCGGAACGACTGGAAGAGATTCAGCAGGCACAGGACGAATTACAGCAGCTTTATAAACGTATATGTAATATCTTTAGAATGCAAGGACTAGTGGTACATGTTATCTTCTATATGAGCGCTGTGGGCACTCATTATTTTGCCTTTTGTGTATATAAATACGACTTGGGCTGGTCCAAGACTCATATAGTTTTGATATTTTTTTCCTTGTTTTGCTTTTTTGCTGACATGCATGTGACGTCAGCACTTATGTTTAAAATTTTGGATGAACATGCTCTAACAATCGAGTTATTAAAGGAACGCACTCGTTTGCAAGGCCTACATGAGCGATTGGATAGAACTGTAAGTTTAAAAAGCATGGCACTTGAACTGAAACGTTGTCCATCAATCATCTTCAAATTATTTTTACAGTTTGAGAGCTTTCAACTACAAATTATTCGTAATCCTCTAAAAATTTCGATATATGGGCTCTTCGAAATGGATCGAACTAAACTCATTTCCATTGCTGGCTCGATGATCACACATTCAATATATTTAATTCAGTATGATATAGAAAACTATAATATATAAAACTATAAAACTAAAATATTATTACCACGGATGCATTTGTTACCATTACGAGATCAGAAATTTTATTTTATTGTTATGTGTATAAAAGTTTGATAAGCTTTGTAATCCCTCGTTTCTAATCAAATTTTTACATGTTGTATTATATTTAATATTTATAAACTTTTTTTTGTTTTCAATTTTACCAAATATATTTTGTGGTGTCTAATTTACTTCAATACTTGACTATTTCCCATTTTTATTTTTCGAAGGCAAAAAAAAGCCATCATCAACAAAGTTATGTTCGATTTTAGTTGAAAGGCGCTTCTGTAAATCAGAGTGAACCTGATATGCTGAAGTTTTTGAGTTCTGGATCGGTTCCGGCATCATCAGCATTTCAATAGAACATCAAAAATTGCAAAAAAAAAAAAAAAATTTAATATTATCTTTAAATTATTGACATCTTATTTAGATCCTCGGATTCGGATTCAGCGTGTTATTAAGAAATTCCTCGCTAGACCATCCATTTCGAAAACGAATTTTATATTTATATATAAAGTATACATAAAATATGTATGAACATTAAAGCATTGTTCCCAGACCACGCCACTTTTCGTTTTGTGTGGCATCATCGGTCCATATTTATATATTAATGATTAGGTGGTTCGATGTAATCCAAGATTTTCATCAAACTATTGAAACTTCGTTCCAGGATCCTATGATTGGCACCTCTTGATCATTTATATGAGAGAAACTTATGTTTTCGTGTTACGAAGATTGTCATGAACACGTCCATGAATTTTAAATCTGATTTTCGTGTGTGTTAGAGATTGTCAATACGGAGGTTTTAAGCCTATTTCGATGTGTGAATGGTTCGTGATATATACACATTTTTGTGAATATCGGCTGTGTATATTGCCATATATACAAAAACTGGTATTGTTTCAATCATTGAAAACAGTGAATTCAAAAATTGAATTTGTTGGAAAATGACTTGCACTGGGATCAAACTTTAGCAGATGCTGCTATTACTGCTCATCCGTATGAAATGCGTGTTCTATTTGCGAATATTTTCACAACATTTTTTCCATCAAATTCACCTGAACTGTAGATAAAATATCAAGATTATTTATCAGAAGATATTTTGTTTCGAGTACGTCAAGCAAAACGTAATCCAGTGATGGAATTTACGCCGGAAGTTTACAATGAAGCTTTAATTCATATTGAAGATCTATGCTTGGCGATGGCTAAAAAGGCATTAGGACAATTGGGAATGCCGTCTCCTAATCGATCAATGCATGAAGTATTTCAATTGGAAGAAATGTAACGAATCAAATTAATTACTTTGGTTAACAAAATTTAAACTTTTTTTTGTCACACAAAAACTCATATCAAATTTTGAATATACTGGGGTCACCAAGCAATAATATGTCAAGGAAAAAAAATTGGCACATAAGGTATCCTTGTGATATCGAAACATATATTTTTGTAAAGAGTAGAAAAATTAATTACACTTAACGAAAGTTTTTTTTAATGTACAATAAAAAATGATTATTTTCGTGAATATTTAGCTTCTGGTAAGTCTCTTTTAAGTTTCCAACAATAATCTGCTAACATTCCTGGACTCCATTTCCCTTGGTAGCGCTTTTCCATTAAGGAAATGTCCTGATGAAGTCTCTAGCCTTGCTCATCACTCACAGCACCCAAATTTGCTGGAAAGAAATCCAAATGAGAGTCTAGCATAAGTATTTTTAAAGACATGTTACACCCTAAAGCTTTATATGACATTAAAAGCTCATTTATTAATTCTTTGTAATTTTCCGCTTTATAGTTTCCTATCAATCTAATCGTACTGCCCAGGAACGTGAATATCGCAATGAAAGTGAAAGAATTCGGTTAAGACAGACCCGTGAAGCGCGACATTCGACTAATAATGGTGCAAGTTTCAATAGAGCTGCAAACTTATCTAAAAATCTTATATTTTTCCTGATAAGTTAACTGGAGAATCTTGCGATGCTTACTCACTTTAATGGTATTCAAAAAGTTTGGGCAGGACAACGTCTGCCGGGCTCACTAGTATATTATATGTTTCGAAATCTTGTAAAATCAATAAATTAGCAACAATGTGCAAATGGTCTAGCTGAATAAGGTAGAGTTGGTTTCGATAGAAGCACCATTCGATAGTTTAGACTTCGAAATTTGAAACTATCGATACTATCGAATAAAGGAGGGACATAAATAAAAAGTGAAATCATATTTCTTTAAATTAAACCATAAAGCGCAAAGTTTGGAAATATTATTCAGCTAGACACTTTGCTGAAAGACTTTAATTTTTCGATTGTTTGCTTCTGGGGCATATTTAACATATATAGCAAACAAAAACAAACTGCACAATATAATAACACCAAACCTTGAACTTATGCTTTGTCGCCTAATTCTTGGAAGCTCCTCGCACGCGAAAAATATAATTTAAATGGAGCGTCTCCTTAGTCACAGATGTTTATAAATGTCATATCTTAAGATCTCAGCATTGCACGTTGATTGTTTTGAATTCCGAGAAACCAGTTCCACGTTAAGCTGTCATTTCACCCACAACATCTACGTAAAGCTTTAAAGGCACAGCGGCTGCAGCGAAGACTTCCTTGTCATTTGCCGTTTTTGAGAATATAAAGGGCACAAGTTAAGCATGTCCGCATCCGGAAAAGCCACTTCAACTGACCGCTAGAACTATCCATTAAAATTAATTAGTCTGACTATCCGAATGTTTCTATCGGCGAATAAAATCCCTTGAGTCTGCCATTGATTAATGGCCTCTGATTAGGTATTGGCTCGAGCTGCTCCTTAAATTCCTTATTTATATGACAAGCTGTTGAGTTTGGCCCAAAAACACATTGAAAGCGAAATGTAAATCCCATGAAACAATAAATATTTAATTTGATTCCAATGTAACTGCTATAAGGCTAAAAACAAAGAAAAATATTAAAACAAATTGCAGCAAACAGTAAAGATACGTTATCATTTAAATAAAGCTTATATATTTACATAGTATGCGTGGACACACACAAATACACACACAAACTTGCACGCACACTTGCATAGTACATGTTTGCACGTGTGTGAAGATTTTGAAATTTACTGCTATGTAAATACATTGTTACCTTTATGTAAGTTATGCGAATTGCGGCTAACAGTATCTGCATAATATTTTATATACCATATATTCTTGTACCTAATACATACGCAAACGCTTAGTAAATGTATGAGTTTATATTTATATGAGTATTTTTGCGTGTTATAAAAATAAATCTTTGTAACCTGCTGTTTGCCTATGCAAAATACAAATGGGTCATTTTTTAACAAACCAAAACGATTGAGTTAAACAATTTTTTTATTTTTAAAATATGTGAAAAATGAATCGATTATTTTGTGTAAAATCGATTTTTAATTTTTGTAAACATTTTGAACTACAATTACTTGAGTCGTGGAAAAAACAAATTATTTAACGGATTGCCTACAGAATATTTTAAAGATCAAGTTAGGTTTATAAACGCAAGAAGATCCAAGCAGAATAGAAACCAAGTGAAGTTCAAATGAAGAAGGAGAAAAAAAGTAATTGCCACAAGTCTCTCAAGTTGTCCTGGAGAAAGAGCATGAAATGAATATATGAAATGGCCCAAGGAGAACTTATTTTATAAAATTTTAAAAAATGTATATAGAAGTACTAGTGAGCTCAGCAGACATTGTCCTGCCCAAACTTTTTGAATACACTTAAAGTGAATAAACATCATAAGATTATCTAGTTAGCTTATCTAGAAAAATATAAGATTTTTAGATTAGTTTGCAGCTATTTTCAAACTTGCACCCTTATTAGTCGAATGTCGCGCTTCACGGGTCTGTCTTAACGATCTTCACGTTCCTAGGCAGTACGATTAGATTGATAATTAATTTGAATCGTTGAATTTCTTCCAATTGAAGAATTCCCAATTGTCCTAAATACATATTAAATATTGAAACAATTTTTTGGACAATGGCTTTTTTCAGCGCCTCGAGACTGTTGTATCTTTTAGTTCGGACCTTGCTCTCCAAAATGGCCCAAAGAGAATAATCCATCGGATTCGCGTCTGGTGAATTCGAGAGCCATTGTGTGGACGTTATGAAGTTCGGAACGTTGTTTTTCAGCCATTCTTGGTTCACTCGAGCTTTGTGAGACGGTGCCGAGTCCTGTTGAAACGTCCATGGTCTGCCACCGAAATGTTTGTCTGCCCACGACTTCAAAGCAACCTCCAGAATACTTTCCCGATAATATTGCGCATTAACCTTGACGCCAGGCTTGGCTTTCGGCCAAGCGAAGCAACTCCTTCGCTCTCTCAAGTCTGACTTGTTGCTGCTTCGGTGTGAGATCATGTGCCTTTTGGATCTTGTAAGGCTTGACCTTGAGATCATTTTTCAGTATGCGACGGATGCTACGGTCAGATATTTTCAGTTCTTTCGCCATTTGATTGGCACTTCGTCGGGGATTTCGCTCAAGTACAAAAAATGTTCGAAAAGAATTGACAGCTATCCAGTTTGTAAAAGAAAAACTCGCACACTTTATCCTACGCAAAATAAAGTGTGTAGTTATGCATATGTGGGTGTAAAACCCATTCATAAAAACATCATGCAACGTTTTTTTATTTTTCAACGTTTACAATAGACAATAAATATGGAAATAATCACTATACATAATACTGAACAGTGAACGTTTAAACGTCTACTCAATGTCTAAAATTTAAGAATTTTGTATAAGCGGAAAGATTTCTTGCTTATTTCGAATCGATATTGCTTAAGAAATTCAACTGTCATGTAAATGAAATACATTTCCGGATTAGCAAGTCCACGAGCTAAGAAATACAAAATCGATGCGCACTATCTCATCATTGATTATAAAAAGCATGTTTAAAGGTACTCCTTTAGCTTTAGATAGACGAATAAGCCTCGGAAGCGGGCTTTGTACAGCAATTTGAAGAAGTATATTTAGTATATGTATATCGTACTCGAAGCAGTGTTCTGTGATGGCTTCCATAAGTATACTTACCCTTCAGCAGGTAAACGATTTTGAGTATCACCATGATTATGAACATTTTCCTCTGATCCTTCAAAGGAATTGAGTAGTATGCAGTAAGCAAATGAGAAAGTGGCCCGCTTGGTCACTTTAGTGAGTCATTTAGTATGGTTCACTAGTTCATGAGCAACCCCAACACTACTTCCTAGCTACGCTTCTGCACATTGGGCTAAATTGTCAAAAGAAGTCAATTTAATCTGCTTAAGGCAAACTTAATTTACGATACTTTTAGTTTGATACCCAATACGCAGTGTATCAATAGTTTTATCTTTTGTCAAAGCGAGTAAAATTTGAGAGCGTCATCTATATCATAAAGGTAACATAACATGCTACACTTCCCTGTTAGCCACTTAAATTTCTTGTTCTCAAAATAAAAAACCATATATCATTTATGTGGCTTTCAGATGAATTTTTCTTTTCTCCTAACATATTATTCATTTAAATAAAAATGTAACAAGGGTATTAAAAGGGCAGAAGTTAAACGTACGCCAAGAATACAAATTTTTTGCGGATTCTGCAGTTGGATTTTTTTTCTGTTTTCGGCTAGGTAGCTGTCGGGCTCACCTGGAATTAGCATACTCACGTTGAACAACAACAGCACCAAGGACAAAGGACAAAGGCAAAAATTTAAATTGAGGGTATGAAAAGAAAGGCATTTAACGGAAGCTGCTTTTATATGGTTGCATAATATGTAAGTCTGTATATAAGTAAATTTAATTTATGTCCCTTTGAACTTGACTTTGTTTTTATAGGTTGGTATTTAGTATTTGTATCTATTGTTATTTTTTGTCTGTTTACATACCGACAAAAAAACAAGCAAGGTTACTTTTCATATTTATTTGACTTAATTATAACCGGCATTAAAATACGAGGGTGGATTGATAAGTTTCCGGCCTGACCAAGAAAAACTAAGTTTTTAAGTATTTTTTTTTTTTATTTCTCAACATAATCTCCTCCAAGGCTCATACATTTCTCATAGCGGTGTTCTAGTCTAGAAATGCCATCTCTATAGACTGATTCGTCAAGCTCCTCAAAATACCATTTACAGCTTCGATTACTTCTTCATTGTCCGCAAATCTCTTACCGCCAATCCATTTTTTGAGGTTAGGAAACAGATAATATTCACTCGGTACTAGGTCTGGAGAGTAGGGAGGGTGCGGCATCAATTCAAACTTCAGATCGTTGATTTTAGCCATCGCAACGATTGACTTGTGCGCTGGTGCGTTATCGTGATGAAACAAGATTCTTTTCTTCGCCAGATGAGGTCGTTTAATTTTCACCACGTGGCTCAAACGTTGCAATAAGTCTGCGTAGTATTGACCAGTGATAGTTTTACCTTTTACCTCTTGCATCCCAAAAAAACAGTAGCCATAACCTTGTTCGCTGAAAAAATTGTTTTTGCCTTCTTTGGAGTTGGTTCCCCTGGTCCAATCCACTGTTTAGACTGTTCTTTGGTTTCAGGAGTGTAGTGGTGGACCCAAGTTTCGTCAACGGTTATGAATCGACGCAAAAATTCGCTTGGATTACGCTTATACAACGTCAAATTGGCGGTAGAAATGTTTTTCAATCAATTTTTGGTCGACTGTTTCAAGAAATACAAAGAGGCGTCTTGTCTAGTGTGCTCTCAAATCTAAACTAACATGGCGATCGGGCTGAAACTATAGCTACAAGCTATCTAAGGATGGTACTATAGAACGCCACCTCAAGGTAGGCCTAGTGGCGCCATCTCTTGGTCAATGGAAACTTATCAATCCACCCTTGTATATGCAGATTTTTTAAGAAACATAAAATTTTAATCGGATTTTGATTATACAGGGTTCATTACAAAGAATTGCTATGTAAACGAAATACTCCCTAGAATTAAACTTCACTCAATAGTTAGATTCTTTCTGCTATTCCACTCATTATACCCTGTACCGTATGGTCCAAGGGTATATTAAGTTTGTGCAAGCCGAAAATGTATGTAACATATAGAAGGAGACGTCGGAGACACCCCAAAGTTACCTAAAATATGATCAGGGTGAATAGAGAAGTCGATATACCCATGTCCGTCTGTCCGTCTGTCCGTCTGTCCGTCCGTCTGTCCGTCTGTCCGTCCGTCCGTCCGTGTGAACGCCTAGATCAGATCTCAGAGATGGTAAGAGCTAGAGTAACCAAACTTTCACATTAGATCCCATATTATTCCATAGGAGGCAAGTTCATTTTATTTTTTTGATATCGGATAAATTATATAGCTCCCATGGGGGTGTTTGAGACGACCTCGAAAAAAAAAGCGTTTTAGATGAATAATTCGTTTGTTTATGCAGATATCGTAACGAAATTTGGCAATCGAAAGTTTTTTATAGTTCCCAATCACTGTACCAAATTTGATCAAAATCGGTTGACTATATCATATAGCTCCCATAGGACCGATCGGCCAAAATAACTTTTTTTAAAGAAAAATTGGCTATATTTCGTTTTTTAATAAAGATATCCTAACCAGATTTGGCGTATGGAAATTTTTTAGACCACTTAAGCAATGTGCCAAATTTGAACAAAATCGGTGGACTATATCATATAGCTCCCATAGGTCCGATCTTCCAAAACATCGATTTTTTAACAAAATTTGTTGTGTTTTGTTTGTTTGTTAAGATATTGGGACCAAATTTGACATTCGTAGTATTTTATAGTTCCTAGCACTGTACCAAATTTAATCTAAATCGTTTGACTAGATCATATAGCTCCCATAGGACCAATCGGTCCAAAAACACGTTTTTTATACAAAATTCGATGTGTTTTGTTTGTTTGTAAAGATATTTGAAATAACTTTGGCGTTCATATCTTTTTTTAAGGTATTTAAGCACCGTGTCAAATTTTATTGAAATCGGTTGACTATATCATATAGCTCCCATAGGAACGATCGGTCAAAAAAAAATTATTGCTTAAAAATTCTTCTGTTTTTGGTTTTTGTGAAGAAATCGGACTTTATTACAAGCTAGTGGTACAGGGTATCCTAAAGTCGTCCGCGCCGACTTTACGTCCGCCATTTTTTTTATTCTGAGAATGCCCTCTTTTTAATACAATACAAATATTTCTAAATAAGTTTTATATGGACTACCTTTAAATGTGCCATTTATCAACTAAATGAAACATAATTTTAAATTTATAAACTTTCAAGATTTTTTAATTTCTTTATAGCGTTCCATGCTTAGATATTGACTATTTCACTATACAAACATAAAAAACTACAGCAAAGTAATATGAAAGTTAAAAGCTAACAAAGTTCGGGCCTATATTTGAAGGACCCTTTATATATGATATATGTGTCTGCAAATAGGCAGCTACAAGGCAATATCTTCAGAAAACTGTCTGTGTCTGTAATATTGCAGAATATTGCGCATACGCAATGTATTACCAGCATTAAGCCTTTGATGTAAGTATTTATCTATTACATCTGCTCTACAAACTATTATAAATAATCAAGGTCATTGCAGTTAATTACCCTTTAAACATAATTAAATTTAAATTAAATGGGACTAGTAACAGAAGTGCAAAACTCAAAAATGTCTTATGTGGTGGAGCCTTTGAGATGCTTGTTTAAAGAAAGTACCAAAAACTCGTTAAACAACAAATATTTGTATTTATTTAAATGCAATAAAAGTTTTTTATGAACACTCAATTCAAAATATGCATCTTTTCATTACAAAGCTTTTTTTATTGAATCCGTGCTTTATTAGACTACGAATTTCCTGATTTTGAATCAGTTTTTCTAATTTCCTAAATTTAACTTTTACATCATATAAAGTACAGTAGTACAAATAAGGTGAATCTAGATTATTTATTTAGTAACGCAAAGCTTCAAAAATAAATTAAATTTACTTAGTAGCTCTAGTTCCTTTATCTACAAAGAAAATGTAATATATAGGGCTATTTCCATTTCAAATCGACCGGTCAACAAGGACATGATTTTAGATTTCAATGAAACTGAAATATGTTGTTTCTTGGTCCATTTCATTAGACACGTATTTTTTTTTAGCCGAAAACAATTTTTTTCTCGGACTTTTCGCCATTTTGTTTTAGATGTAAATGTCAAAATTTCACGTCACTTTTTTTTTAAGTGTACATAACTCTGTCAAAAGTGGATGGATTTAGACGGTTTCACATTTGAAATGACGGGAATGAGTGGTTCATGACCAATATTAAAAAAAATTTATTTCCAAAAAAAAAAAATTTTCAAAAACAAATATCTCAAAAAGTGTGTATTTTTTTAAATTTTTATACCCTGTACCGTATGGTACAAAGGGTATATTAAGTTTGTGCAAGCCGAAAATGTATATAACATATAGAAGGAGACGTCGGAGACACCCCAAAGTTACCTAGAATATGATCAGGGTGAATAGAGAAGTCGATATACCCATGTCCGTCTGTCCGTCCGTCTGTCCGTCTGTCCGTCCGTCCGTGTGAACGCCTAGATCTCAGAGATGGTAAGAGCTAGAGTTACCAAACGTTCACATTAGATCGCATATTATTCCATAGGAGACAAGTTTATTTTATTTTTTTGATATCGGGGTTAAATTATATAGCTCCCATAGGGGTGTTTGAGACGACTCGACAAAAAAAAAGTTGTAGATGAATAATTCGTTTGTTTATTAAGATATCGTAACCAAATTTGGTATTCGAAAGTTTTTTATAGTTCCCAATCACTCTGCCAAATTTCATCAAAACTTGACTATATCATATAGCTCCCATAGGACCGATCGGCCAAAATAACTTTTTTAAAGAAAAGTTCGCTATATTTCGTTTTTTAATAAAGATATAGTAACCAGATTTGGCGTTTGGAAATTTTTTAGAGCACTTAAGCAATGTGCCAAATTTGAACAAAATTGGTTGACTATATCATATAGCTCCCATAGGCCCGTTCTTCCAAAAAATCTATTTTTTAACAAAATTTGTTGTGTTTCGTTTGTTTGTTAAGATATTCGGACCAAATTTGACATTCGTGAGTATTTTATAGTTTCTAAGCACTGTACTAAATTTGATTAGAATCGGTTGACTATATCATATAGCTCCCATAGGACCAATCGGTCCAAAAAAAACGGAATTCAGATCTTTTTTAAGGTATTTAAGCACTGTGCCAAGTTTTATTGAAATCGGTTGACTATATCATATAGCTTCCATAGGAACGATTGGTTTTTTTGCTAAAAAATCCTTCTGTCTTTGGTTTTTTGTGAAGGAACCGGATTTTATTGCAAGCTAGTGGTACAGGGTATCCCAAAGTCGTCCGCGCCCGACTTTACGTTCGCCATTTTTTTATAGTAAAGTAGAAGAAGTAGTAGTAACAAACAGTAAAATTTCCCTCGACCAAAACGCTTCATTTAAAAGTTATCATTTTTCTTAAAAAAAAAAACGTTTTTTCGTATATTGCTTACACAAAAAAAAAACGTTTTTTCGTATATTGCTTAATTCTGCTTGATATGTTCGATTTATGTGTAAGTCCAAACGGTCTACTTTACTATGATAAAATTCACATCCGTAAACCTTAAGAAAAATTAAAGGATATAGAATATTTAGGATGTCCCGAATGTAAAATACATCTACAATCTTGAGATTTAAAACCGGTTTGTCGATTCTTTTTAACCATTTTTTAAATTCCAAATCAGTTGCAAACTTGAGTATTTATTTGAAAAAATTAAGAACACAAAAGAGAATGGGCACTGCGACCTGAAAATCCATTGTTCCGTACCTATTATTAGGACAGAAAACCATCTTCCTTCCTTATGAAGAGCAGTAAGTCTTTCGTTGGGACGCGACGTAGCTGGAACGGGGTGATCCTTTCAGCTGACCCTGTCTGCTGGACAGTCACGAAAGATGTATTTGGACGTCTTGTCATCTTCAAAACAAAGC
This sequence comes from Chymomyza amoena, assembly GCA_037043745.1. Classification (NCBI taxonomy): domain Eukaryota; kingdom Metazoa; phylum Arthropoda; class Insecta; order Diptera; family Drosophilidae; genus Chymomyza; species Chymomyza amoena. The sequence continues at coordinate 1,554 of JBAMAX010004444.1, read as the reverse complement.
CTGCTCTCTGAAGTGTCGGAATTGAGCCCAGGTCCGCTCTACCAAGACCTATAGTTCTGTTGGCTTCCGACGGCAAGACAAGGAAATTAACTTATATTTAATTCGGTAAGGAGAACCAATATCTCCTATGCTCACCTAAGCCACATTTGTTGGTGTTATTGATCAGATAGTGCCACAAAAAGACACTGGGTAAGTGGTGGGCAAAGAGAATCCCAGTCTCGCGAGCTCATCCACTATCCAATAAAATTCCACTCCTGAACCCAAACATCCTTAAAACATTGCTCTCACCGGAGGTTGCCACAGGAGTTGCCATCAATGATAGATCAAAATTTCCTATTATGAAGAAGTTACGTGATCATATAATCTTATCTTGAGCAGATGGATAGGCCAGGAAGAGAATAAGAAGTACAGCTGTGCTAACAAAGTGTAAGAAAAATATGAGTAGATAAAAAAAATTTTTAATGGGAGCCTGCAAAATAAAAACGAACAGAATTTATTCGATTTAACTTTTTTGTTTCCATCGCACTGACATATCATAATAAGGGAGGCCCTTTCATATTGCTATTAAAAAATATATTCCTAAAACTGGTTTTATTGCTTTTCGAAGCGTTTTTCTTTTTCTTCAACCACTATTCTAAATACTTTTCCACTCAGAGGTTTTTGTTGCGTCAAAAATCTTGGGAGTCTTAATTTCGTACTTGAAGCTACGGATGACCCATGCTTAGGTCTAATAATGTTCAAGGCGTCTTAGTTTTGTTTTACTACGATCTTTATAGAATGCGTTCAGGAATCATTATAAGGTAATAACGATAATAATCCTTTGATGAAAAAGCCCAATCCAAGCTGGTCATACTTAGACTTGCCATAGTATATAGGGTATATTAAAATCGGGGCATCCCTACTTTAACCGGCCGATTGAATTTCTTTGTTCAATACAATATTTTCGTTAGCTCGCTATAATTTGTATTTCATTCCTCTCACCAAATTATTAAATTAGAGCTATTTAGAATCTTGACTTTTAATGCTTATCTTTCCCTGGCTATTTTTGTATTTCAAAACAAGAGTTGCGATTTTTTATTTTTGCAAAAATCGAGATTGGGAGAGAGTGAAATTATGAAAGAGAACGAAAGAGAGAGAGAGTGAGGGTGAGAGAGCCACCTCAATATTTACGCCGTCAATGTCAATTATATGGTTGCTTGGGTCAGCTCAATTTAATTTGCAAATGATTGCGATGTTTGAGTCTGACGCCATCTGAGACAAACACTTTGTTCCATAGCTTAAATAAATAGATATATATATACATATGTACATAAGTGCATATGTAAATATATTTAATAGTGACCCAACTTAGTGGGAAGATAATTTCCCGTTGAACGTTTTGCTTCGTTTCTTGCGAACTATTTAAAGCATTGTTTGTACTTGCATGTTTTTATATTATATATTTAACTTGTTTTTGTTTATACTCTGCACTCTGAGGTTATAGGTATATTAAGTTTATGCAAAGGTATGTTACATATTGAATGAGACAATGGAGACACCTCAAAGTTGCCTAGA
>JBAMAX010004443.1:0-36904 GCA_037043745.1 Chymomyza amoena | reverse complement strand
GAAAAAAAAATCGTTTTAAAAATAGTTTTTATTCATTAAGTTGAAAAATTGTGGCTACAAAATTCCATAAAAATAAAAATTTTCAGAGATCTTTAACCCATCGTGTCACGGGAAAAGTAATTAAATATTGAGACTCCACGTTCATTTTTAGAGCTCGTTGGTTTTGTGGACCCCAGACTTAGATTCAGCTTCACAAAAACTATCATGAGTTCACAGGATTTCTTTGTGGAGATGTGTTATTGGCTTTAGCTTATAGGGCCTTTATCATCATCAAAGAATCCGAAATTCACATAAAGACATTTGCGAGCCTAACGAATAAAAAATTTTGTCTTTTTTCAACAAATCGTCTTTTATATACTCGTATGTGGCCCTATGGGTCACCTTGGAACTCTAGAATATATACATAAATATCCTATATGCACACAATCATAAAATTTCGTATATATTTTTATTACAATTCATTTTAAAAAATGGGCGATCCCACAGCCAGGCTCCATCCTAGCTGTTCCAAAATTTTGACTGGAAAATGAAATAAACTCATGATCCAATACTTGAAGGTTACGCACTTCGCATAGGTTCAGTTTTTGTATGGTAGCTATTTGAAATCAAGCTTCACTCAAAGGGTCCAACTATATTAGAGACTATTTTGGCAAAAAAAATACTTTGGCGAAAAATGGTTTTTTAAAAAAACATGTTTTTAGATTTTCTATTAGCTGTGACTGAACTATTGAATTTTTTTGAACCATATTTTTTTCTTCTTTGATATTTCGTCAAATTGTTCAAAAAAAATAGTCTCTACATATTTATACATATATATTGACATAGTATAAAACATTAAATTAAAATAGATTATTATAACTTTATTATTGTGAGATTCAAGAAACTGCTGGATTTGTAAAACTGTAGAAAACCTTCGATTTGTGCAGGAGATCTCTTGACACAAGAAGAGTTATCCCTTTTTGGAGGCTAAAAGTATTTCCGAATTCGATCTAGCCGAGGAGCTTTAGGATTAAATATAGAGGCCATTATTATGTGTTACTAATATTATTAAATAAAAATATTAAAAAGTTATTAAAATACAAAGTGCAAAGCTTTTCTTTAAACAAAGTTTGTTAGATGACGAGGAAATCTGACTAAAAGGCTGAAAGTTCATAATTTAGTAAAATTTTACTATTTCTGAAAGCATCTTCTTTGTGCCATTATTTATCATTATATTATGATTTTATTCGTAAAAGTAGAAATTAATTTATTTAAACTCCTAATGTTAAAGCCAAAAATTATGTTTTAAAAAAAATAAAGTTTTTGTTAAATTCTCTAGTTTACAAATTTAAGGCTCATCGACTGAATCCTCGTAAAAAAGTGTTTTTTAGGGGAATTTTGGATCGACACGAAAATGGTAACATTTTTTTTCAAGCGCCGTTTTCGAGATTTATTCGAAAAATACATACGTTTTTGGGCTTTTTTTCAGTTATTCATGGTCTTATACCATCTACAGTTCCTCTCCGAATTTAAAGCTCTGAGACTCCTAAAGGTTATAACTTTTGTATTTCTCAACCCAAAATTACACTAAAAACATTTTTACGAAGGTTCACTAGATGACTTTTAATTTTGTAAACTATTGTAGGTTACAAGAACTTTGAGATCCATTTTTCGTGTAAACTGGTGCTATCTATAAAAAAAATTATTTGTATTTTTTATAAAAATTTCAATAAATTCAAAAACGAAGAATTATAATAATAAAGTTAAGTGTAAGTTAAATTTTGTAAATTAAAAATGTCCAAACCTACTTCTTCTTTATGTAACGTCACGCCAAGCGTATTTGCTTCAAATTTAAATTTAGTAAGAAGTGTGGTTGTCATATAAATATTTTTTTTATTTCTTTTTTTTGTGATTTTATTGTATAAACGTAACGTCACACCAAAATTAAAATGACAAAATCTTAAAATAAATATATAAATTAAATAATTCGTTTTAGCAAGCTCAATTTATAATCACTATATATGAATTTTATTTTGATTGTTCCCGAAAAAAACGTTTCCATATAATGTATGTAAGAGCAAAAAGTGAATATTTTTAAATTATATTCTATAAAGCAAATAACAAAAAATTATTTTTTTAAAGACAAAAACAATGTCTTTTCTATGCAACGTCACGCCAACCGTAATATTAGCTTCAAAATTGTAATCAATAAGAACAATTGCTGTTGTATAAATTTAGATTTTTTGTTATAGTTTTTACAGATGAAGAAGCAAAAATTTATATAAAAATACTATAAATATAATATTTTCCTTTAAGTAAACTTTATTTTTATACCCTGTACCGTATGGTACAAAGGGTATATTAAGTTTGTGCAAGCCGAAAACTGTATGTAACATATAGAAGGAGACGTCGGAGACAACCCAAAGTTACCTAAAATATGATCAGGGTGAATAGAGAAGTCGATATACCCATGTCCGTCTGTCCGTCCGTCTGTCCGTTTGAACGCCTAGATCTCAAAGATGGTAAGAGCTAGAGTAACCAAACTTTCACATTGGATCCCATATTATTCCGTAGGAGACAAGTTTATTTTATTTTTTGATATCGGGGATAAATTATATAGCTCCCATAGGGGTGTTTGAGACGACCTCGACAAAAAAAAAGTTTAAGATGAATAATTCGTTTGTTCATCAAGATATCGTAACCAAATTTGGTATTCAAAAGTTTTTTATAGTTCCCAATCACTGTACCAAATTTGATCATTATCGGTTGACTATATCATATAGCTCCCATAGGACCGATCGGCCAAAATAACTTTTTTAAATCAAAATTCGGTATATTTCGTTTTTTTAAAAAAAGATATCGTAACCAGATTGGGCGTTTGAAAATTTTTAAGATCACTTAGCAATGTGCCAAATTTGAACAAAATCGGTTGACTATATCATATAGCTCCCATAGGGCCGATCTTCCAAAAAATCGATTTTTGAACAAAATTTGTTGTGTTTCGTTTGTTTGTCAAGATATTCAGACCAAATTTGGTATTTGTAAGTTTTTATAGTTCCTTAGCAGTGCATAAAATTTGATCAAAATCGGTTGACTATATCATATAGCTCCCATAGGACCAATCGGTCCAAAAAACGTTTTTTATACAAAATTCGTTGTGTTTCGTCTGTTTGTAAGATATATTTTAATCAAATTCGGCATTCAGATCTTTTTTAAGGTATTTAAGCACTGTGTCAAATTTGATCGAAATCGGTTTGATTGTGGCTCGATATAGCTCCCATAGGAACGAACGGCACAAGAAAAATTGTTTTGCTTAAAAATTCATCTGTTTTTGATTTTTTCTGAAGGAACCGGATTTTATTGCAAGCTAGTGGTACAGGGTATCCCAAAGTCGTAAGCACTCGACTTTACGTACGCCATTTTTTATAAGTCTCCATTTTATTTTGCTGTTCCGAAAAACACATTTCCATGCAATTTATGTCAAATTATATTTAATTTTTTTTTAATTATATTTTATAATGGATGAATATAAATACATATATTTTATGAATCAAAGTTTTGAAATTGCTCGCAAAACCACCCGATTAGGTGGAGATAGTCTTAAAAAAATGTGAAGTGAATGATCTTTGAAATCAATCTTCCCGATTTGGATGATTTTTATTTACATGTGCGTATCGAATTCGGTTTCGGGAGGGCTCTTCATTTCGAAGTGTATATGTATCAGAGGTCTCAAAACTCTTTTAACCCATTTTTACAAAACTTTGGGGAGAGGTCATTTCAAGAAAATTCCCAGTGGATCCGCTACTTTTATAGAGGCACTTAACAATAATAACATCGAAAAATTATTTTTTTTTTTGGAAAATTCAATTAATTTATTATTCTATATTATATAGTATATTTATACCCTGTACCGTATGGTACAAAGGGTATATTAAGTTTGTGCAACTCGAAAATGTATTTAACATATAGAAGGAGACGTCGGAGACACTCCAAAGTTACCTAAAATATGATCAGGGTAAATAGAGAAGTCGATATACCCATGTCCGTCCGTCTGTCCGTCCGTTTGAACGCCTAGATCTCAGAGATGGTAAGAGCTAGAGTAACCAAACTTTCATATTAGATCCCATATTATTCCATAGGAGACAAGTTTATTTTATTTTTTGATATCGGGGATAAATAATATAGCTCCCATAGGGGTGTTTGAGACGACCTCGAAAAAAAAAGTTTTAGATGGATAATTCGTTTGTTCATCAAGATATCGTAGCCAAATTTGGTATCCAAACGTTTTTTATAGTTCCCACTGTACCAAATTTGATCAAAATCGATCTGCCAAAATAACTTTTTTAAAAATTCGCTATAGTTTGTTTGGAAATTTATTAGAGCACTTAAGCAATGTGCCAAATTTTAACAAAATCAGTTGACTATATCATATAGCTCCCATAGGGCCAATCTTTCAAAAAATCGATTTTTGAACAAAATTTGTTGTGCTTCGTTTGTTTGTTAAGACATTGCGACCAACTTTGGTATTCGTAAGTTTTCCTTAGCACTGTACTAAATTTAATCTAACTATGTCATATAGCTCCCATAGGACCAATCGGTCAAAAAAAAATTTTTTTGCTTAAAAATTCTTCTGTTTTTGGTTTTTTGTGAAGGAACCGGATTTTATTGCAAGCTAGTGGTACAGGGTATCCCAAAGTCGTCTGCGCCTGACTTTACGTACGCCATTTTTTTTACTTAGATACTTTTCAGCTCCAAAATTAAAAAATTACGTTTAAATTTATGTACAATTATTTGTTTACCTGCAAGGTGAGCAAATCCAAGAAAGGTTCTTGAGGACTTAAACCAAAAATTAAACGTTTAATTTGCTGAGTTTGGTTTTATTTATTTATTAATGAACAGCTTATATAGTATTAAAACACTCTGGTTTTTATTTTTGGTATGGGGGGAACTTGAAAAGAAAAAATATTTACTGACAACTCGTAACCGCACAAAAAAACCACAAAACACGTGATGTGATGTGCTGAGCTCATAAAAAAAGTACCTTTAAAAGCTTTAAAGAGATTTGAAATTTTGTATAATTTAATTAGTATGTTTATAAGGAACTGAAAAAAAAAATTATATAAAAGCTTGTAATTTTTTAATTAGTTGCAAATATACATTTAGTACTTCAAGGCACTATTTGGCATTAGAGGGTTAATTGTCTTATATCAAATACCCTCATTTTGCCTTACTTTGACTTTTTATTTACCTATATAAATCCAAATCTGTCCCACAGTGCTCCTTGATGACGCACTCGGCAATTTAACACTCTCCTTCAACCCACAATCAAGCTTTTAATTTAGCTCATCCTGGCCGCATTACTCACAAGTCACAAAAAGTGAATTAATCAGTGGCAAAGTAGTCAGTAGGATTTAAAATAAAGTACATTCAAGAAAAAAAGTTCCACCCAACTCTATAAATAAAGCAAATTAGTTACACGCATATTTGACTTTTAGAATTAATACCTAATTAGAACTAATCCTCTAAGTAACCAATTAATAGCAAAAATTTTGCAAATGATTTACAAGCGATTAAAATAGCTAAAGCAGTGCAAATGAGTAACGCCTTTGTAGGTCCTGACAGCAGTCCTTGGCAGACACCCCAGCCCCACAAAATGATATATGTGCCTCAGTACTTACTGTATTTAGGATACGGCATAGAAACTGAGTCATTATAAAGCGTTACAAATTGTAGCCCACATTTCAAAATGTAATTTAAGAGTCAAGAAAGAAAAAAAACAAAGTGGAAATCTTTTTCCGCTCTGGAACATTATTCGTGGGTTGGAGCTGTTATTTGCCTTTAACGTGGCTCATCTTTTATCAAGCTTAGGGCGAGAGTACCAGAAAACGGTTGCCAGTGTTGGGAAGTGCTTGGGAAATGGTTGCTTTGAAGCCATTTCAGTTATTTAAACTGCGCTTGCGGTTAAATTAACGCGATTTATGTGAATTTATTGCATAAAATGTGGTGACTGTCCCCCAGTTGGATAGTCCTCAGATCCTCCCCAGCTGCTGGCATTGCCTTTGTCTTGTGTCTTTGGGTTTTGTTTGCTTTTCTTTTTTCAGCTGGCTTTGCAATAATATCCAAGCGGAAATGAAATTTCACCATTTTTTGCAGCTCCGTTTGGAGGTTACCATTTTGTTTTTTTTGTTCGCCATTTTGTGTTTATTGTGTAGCTGGGAGCTGTAAAATCTTTGGGATTTACATGCTTTCAACGTGATTTCTGGCATTTGTTGTCGTAACAGGCTTGAGCGCTCTCATCGATTTATTATTTTCCTATTATATGTAGCTTATAGAGGAGCCACTGACCTTGGTCAGAGCTTAGTTATGAGCTGGGAAAACGTGCAAATGAAATCCTTGAATCCGTTGTGGTAACAAGGAAAAATACCGCCAATTAAAATTATTAGCTTGTATGTAAATAATTTATAGCAGACACTGTTGCTGTTTTCCAATTAACTAACAGGCTATTGAGATTGGATTTCCTTTTTCACAGGACTCGTGTAGTTACAGTCATCAATAAGTGTTATAATTGATAAAACCATGTGAGAAAAAGAAATGTGTTATTGTCAGGATAACAAATACGGCGAAGGTTAAGGTTAGGTACTGAGGAGTAAGAGAAGACAAAAAGAAAAGGAACTAATTACAATACTCTATATGAAACCAATACGGCTTTACTTTACAAATTTTTTCCTGCACACTCTAGTTTCCAATTGCATAAAAATTATTTTATGAAAATAATATTTTCGTTTAATAATTTTATACATCGATTTTGTAGCGAATTTTACCCTCTACAACATTATGGAGTATTTATCAAAAATTTAAAAGCTGGGAAAATGAGCAAAAATAGATTTTTATAATATTTATAGATACTCTAAAAATTCAACATATAATATAAAAACAATAACACTTGTTCACAAATGTTAGGATTATCGAGTAAACCTTCCTAAAATAGTAATTTATAGAGTAATTTGGAGTAGAGAAACACGAAAATGGGCACCCTTTTTTTTCTTAAGCTAAGAGATATTTGTGAAAAACATAATTTTTGGCACTTGTTTTAGTTTTTCGTAAATACGACATTTTGTATCGACATGACTGATGATTAGATCGAAAGGTATTGATGTGATTTTTTCCAGTGATATAAATATAATATTTGTCGATTAAATAACAATTATCGAAGTTACAAAGCCAAAATAAGTATATTTTTGGACATTAAAAAAAAAAAATTGTTTAAAATATAGTTAAACTTTGGAAATTGATTCTTTTACAAATATTTCGAGTATAATATTTTGGAAATGAAAGGAAACGGTCAAGTAATCATGATTTCATTTCGAAAAGTTATGCTGTTTTGCTAAGATATTAACAGATACTGTAAAAGTGAAATTACTTTAAAATCTATAAAAATTCTTAACAAATTTAAAAAAAATCAATATCTTTTATTACAAAATATCTCTCTTTATTCGTTTAATAAATAAGTCGCAGTAAATTTTAATGAAAAATTCAAATATCGATAAGTAATCGAAATTTCTGAAAAATTTCGAAAAATTAAATAATACAAATATAATTTTTTTAATAAAAGTTAAATTTTTTATTGAAAACAACAACAGATATCCTTAAGTTAAGTCAACCAAGAAATTCACATTTCGATAAATAATCGAAGTCCTAGAAAACATTCGGAAATAATTGATAAAAAAATCGAAAATAATTTTTTTTAATAAAAGTTTTATTTTTCATTGAAACCAATTCTTCAAATATATTAACTAAGTTAAATTTATTAAAAAATTTCAATTTAGATACATAATCGAAATAAAATGTAAGATTTTTCGGACAATACACGCGCAACGCGTGAAGCGTACATTGCGCGACAAAGTATGAAATAGCTAAAGGTCCTTTTGATTGCTCAAAAATTTTTTTCCACATATCATTGGCCCACAAATGCAGAACATTTTGCGATAAGAACTTGGAAAAAATCGCGTGAAGAAAACCATTTTTCTTGCATTTGTTTATAAAAAAATAATGAAAAAATATATTTTTTTCAACATTTTTTAAATTTTTCTGCGTCATTATTTAGAAATGAATTTTCAAATGAAATTAATTTTTTTGCTGAAATTCGATATTTATTTAATTAGTATTTTAGTAAATTTTTACCAATTGTAGCGAAACTCGAAAGTTTTTTCAAAGAAGCTATTTTAAGAATATGGGAAATAGTCTATATATGATATATACATCGAATTTCAAGTTAATATTTTGAGGGGTGCGGGAGGAAACACGGTAAATCGATTGCGGGGGGTGGGGGTGAGTCCGCACAGATAAAATTTGGAGCCACATGAATCAGTTTACCAAAAATTATGGTTCGAGGTCACTTGTAACCATAAGTAACCTAATTAAATAAATTAAAGTCAAATATTGATGCAGTTTGTATATTTTGACTATAGCTTTTGCTATCTTTGTCCGATTTTGTTCATTTTTGACACACAGATGCGTGGAACCATAAAGCATTACTCTGTTAAATTTTAGATGAAAATATTAATCGGTATGGCCAAAAATCATGAAAATCTACTGCGGAGAATCGGGGAAAGATATTGACATAATTCAACAAAAAAGTCTTCTCAGGAAATATGCGCACCAGCTGGTGTGTTTGTAGCTCCTCCAGTCTCCGGGATCCAGGTGTTCATACAGACCGACGGACAGACATGGCTCAATCGCTACCCAAGTCTATGATAAGAATTTTGGTATAAAGGACTTGGGGTCTGCCACGCCTCCTTCTGTCCGTTATATACATTGCACAAATCTACAGGGTCCGGCACTCGAAGTGTAACCAAATTCAGACCGCTCGAGCAGCTGACGCACGAGCATCAGCTGTCGGTAAGTTAGCTAAATGACAGTTTAGAGTATTGTTTACAAGCGCACGAAAGCATTTTGCCGTGAGTAAACGCGAAAAAAAAATCAGTAATGGATTTCAAACGTAATAGTGTAAAAGACTGCAACGTCACGTGAGATGGTTCAAAAAGTGAAGAAGCGACTTGAGCGAAATCCGTCGCATACTGAAAAGTGATCTCAAGGTCAAGCCTTACAAGATCCAAAAGGCACATGATCTCACACCGAAGCAGCAACAAGTCAGACTTGACAGAGCGAAGGAGTTGCTTCGCTTGGCCGAAAGCGGTCAATTGCCGAACATTGTGTTTTCTGACGAGAAAATTTTTACAATTGAGCAATTCGTAAACTCTCAAAACGATAGGGTTTACTTGAGGGACCGTTCATACGAGAATTTGAGTCATCGATTGGCCACCAGGAGGCAGCACCCGCCACAGATAATGGTTTGGGCCGCTGTAACCGCAGATGGGCGCTCTCCAATCGTTTTCATCGAGCCTGGCGTCAAGGTTAATGCGCAATATTATCGGGAAAGTATTCTGGAGGTTGCTTTGAAGCCGTGGGCAGACAAACATTTCAGTGGCAGACCATGGACGTTTCAACAGGACTCGGCACCGTCTCTCAAAGCTCGAGTGAACCAAGAATGGCTGAAAAACAACGTTCCGAACTTCATAACGTCCATTCATAACGCGAATCCGATGGATTATTCTCTTTGGGCTATTTTGGAGAGCAAGGTCCGAACTAAAAGATACAACTGTCTTGAGGCGCTGAAAAAAGCCATTGTCCACGAGTGGGCCAAAATACCTGCAAGTCACATTCGGGCAGCTTGCGATTCAATTTTTGACCGTCTCAAGGCCATAGTGAAGGCAAATGGTGGCCATATTGAGCGAAAGTAAATTCTTTCTAAATTTCGTATTATTTTTACACATTTTGTACCTTGAATTGAGTAAAAGTATACCCTTTGTACTTTTAAGTACAAGGTAAAATAAAAACAAAAACAAATACGTTGTCTTTGCAAAACAACTCTTAATAATTACGAAACAGAAAGTTTTATACTACGAATATTATACGTATACGTAGGCGTATCTATTATATATTGCGATATTTCCACACCACCTCCGACCCCAAAAATACAAAAAAATAAAATTTTAATGCCATGTGGAGTAGACAAATAGCTTAAAATCTTATTCAACTAAGGTTTGTGAAAACTTATGAAACATTTGTATTATTTATATGCAAAAATTTCACATTCGTCTAGACACTCCAAAGTCATAGCAACTCAAAGCAAAGCCATTTTTGTTCTTGCCACATGTTGCAAATACCACAAAACAGCATGTAGAACAAGCCAATGTAGATTCTGCGGTTAAAATTTAAGACTCGGTTCACTTGCTCTCAAAATAAAAATTTTTAATTGCTCAAAAAATAAAAGAAAATTCTCTTTGCAAGTTGCAAATTGTAAAAAAGTAAGAAAATGCGTTTTGCAATTAATTAACAAATAACAACTTTGCGGTTTTTGTGGCCAAAACGAAGACAGTTCCACAAAAAGTTGTTTGAGCAAAAATTTTAAAACTAAATTTGTGAAATTTGGCATTTAGAGATTTTATTTTTGTTTTGTAAAAGCCGGAAATTTTTAATCTTTATTTGGCACTAACTGTGCAACAAAAACTTAGGCCAGAGATTAGAAAAAAGATTATTTTTGCAAACAATTATTAAGGGAACAAAAGGTAAAATCCTAAAAGGTTTAAAAACAAAAAAAAAACTAGATACAAATTATACAGTAGAAATTTATAGTAATTTTTTGTAGAGCCAAATGAAACTGTAGGTTTAAATGTAGCAACGAATAAGCATAAAAGGATTATTTAAATAACTTATATAGATCTTAAGTGCCCTGTGAATATTTTTATAACAAAATAAAAACTTTTTGATGTTAATTTTTAAAGAATATGCATTAGGGTGTCCCTTATATTTCAAGTTCGATATTTTTTTTACGCATACCTTCTTAAAAGTTTCGTAATAACCTTATATTGTCTAGAAAAAAATATTAGTTCGATATATAAACGATAACCCCGACTTGCTATTTAAACCTTTCCATACAAGTTGCGTAAGTACTGCGCTGTGAATTGTAACTACACGTTTTATTCACCATTTCATACGTGATTTTTGAGACTATTTACTTCGTAAACATGTCGGTGGGATTACCGAGTGATAAAAAAATTATTTCCCTTATCGGTTGCCTAGCTACCAAATAAATGGTGCAAGAACAGATCTTGAATTCTGAGCTCAGCTTGCCGGACGTTCCCTGCCATGAACAAAGTTCAAAAAGAGGTAGAAAGAATCTCATAACACCTAAACTAGTTCCACACCTAGATTGGTGCTAGTTAAGCATTAGAGATTCCGTTTACATTCTCACTGCGGTGGTAGAAGCAATTCGTCTGAGCAGCGATGATTTCTTTATTTACAAATCCTCGATTCAGCGAATTCGTACTGAAACTAGAAAATCAAGGGCAGAAGCAATAAAATCTGACTCCCAAAACAATGTACTCGACGTAGTCACAGTCCATTGGGTTAGAAAACTATTACCCAGGTTGAATGTACGGAGTTCAAAAGAAGAACGCTTGCCAATTATTGCTTCATTTGACGATAGAGAACAGCTTTTTGCAGTGTTGAAACTAGAAAGTTCTTCTGGAAAACATCAAGCTAAGGCTGTCCCAACAGCTCTCTTTTACAGGAACCTTCACGATAAAGTACAAATAATGTGCTGCGACTCAACAGCTTCCAATACGGGCCGTTTCAATAGAGCTCGTGCTATTTTGGAGCAAGAAGAGAATTGTTGCTTTTCGCCTGTCGTCATCATGTTTATGAATTGGTTCTAAAAGCTGTCTTTGAAACCAACATTAAGCAAATTACTAGTAGCCCATATATTCCGATGCTCAAAAAGTTCAGAGAAAATTGGAAAAAATTGATTCTAGTAAAATTGAACCATCTTTTAGTTTCGTAAAAGAACGTATTGCCGAGACAGACATTCAAGCTTTGTTCTAGTTATTAGGCAGAGTTAGACAAAGGTTTTGTAAGAGATGACTACCGCGAATTGGTCGAACTATGCGCAATATTTTTAGGAGGAGACATAGAAAAAAATTAAAACTAAGACCCCTCGGAGCTATGCATCAGGCAAGCTGGACGATGAGAGCGATCTATTCTTTAAAAATATGTTTACTTAAGTCGCAGAATGACTGCGAAGGACAGAAAGGTCCTACAAGATATTTGCTTATTTGTCGTAATGTTGTATGGTAACCCTTGGCTCGAATGCACAGTGGGGACCAAAGCACCTAACCAAGATTTGGGCTTCTTGAAGATGTTAAAAGAGTTCTAAAAAGTTGACGCAACAATTTCTAAAGCTTCTATAAGCAAGTTTAGCCATCACTTGTGGTATTTATGTGAAGAGACAGTCATTCTATCGCTATTTGATGGTCAAGTTGATGCCAACTTCAATAGGGACAAAACCTCAGATTTTAGCAAACGCTATGACCCGTTGAAGGAAGAAAAAGTTGTTTGTTAAGGTAAATCGTTTTTTTTTTTATATTTCCATAATTGTTGATTATTTTTATTTGTTATTTAACTTATTTTTTTCTGGCAAAACACTGGATGATTTCGTATCAGAAAAGATCAAACAATTTTTATTACGACTGCAGATCGACGACAGTTTTTTAAAGATGTATCTTCTTGGAACAAAGGTGCCTTTCTGGAAGCTAAAAAAAGAATAAGTTATTTGAGAGTTTTAAATGATACTGCTAAAAGGTCCGTTAAATTAATTCAAGATTTTAACCAACTTATCACGGCTGAAGAAGAACTAAAACAGTTCTTAGTGCGCTGTGTTCTGGAACATAGAAAATTGTATCCGGACTGTAAAAAAACTACTCTAAAAAAAAGATACCCTGAATAATTGGTATTATTTTATGTTTTTAATTAAATTTTAATGTTCATCTAATTCATTATAGTGATTTTATAGCAGACCGAAATTTCAGGACAAAACCCGTTTTTTACTAAACTTTGAAGCTCGGTCGGCACGGGTTGCAATTATGCTAGATTGATAAAATTTTATATTTAAGTACCTTATAGGATTACTAAAAAATATAGAGGGTATGCATTTCGAAATTCGAAAAAAAAAAATTTTTTATCATATAAGGGACACCCTAATATGCATCCTATAATGTTAGATACATTCATTTATTTCTTTTATTTCACTTCATTTACTTTATTTTATTTTATTTAATTTCATCTCATTTTATTTTATTTTTGTTTCATTTTATCTTTTTTCCTTTCATTTTTTTTCTTTTCTTTCATTTTATTTTATTTAATTTTTTTCATTTAATTTTTTTTATTTTATTTTATTTTATTTTATTTTATTTTATTTTATTTTATTTTATTTTATTTTATTTCATTTTATTTAATTTTATTTCATTTTATTTTACTTTATTTATTTCATTTTATTTCAATTTGTTCCATTTTATTTCATTTCATTTTATTTTACTTCATCTGTTTGAATTTTATTTTATTATTTACTATTTTATTAATAATTTTACATTTGAAATACTGAATATTCTTTACTTTATTAAACAAAATTTCTTAATTTAAAATATTTTTTATCTTAAATTCTCATTAGCACACATTTTCGTGAAACAAAGTTTTAATAAAAAACTTTTACCATAAAAGTGTTTTCCATAAGCTCAACTCGAATTGCCAATTACTATACGAAATTTATTTATTTTCTTTCATTTTTCCGAAATAATTTAAATTCACTCAATTACACACATACACACACACACACACACTCTTGCAACTTTTCATGGCCAACAACAATTAACGCAGTTGAAGTACATAATAAACGTTTTTAGGGTTGCTTTCCAACTTGCCCCAAAATAAAGTTTTCCTTCGAAAAGCGGAAAAATACGAAACGAAACAATTTAAAACGTTGGCGCTGTTAAGTCGCAAAAGTCATGAACATTTTACCCAAAAATAAAGGGGCTAAAAGCTGAAGAAAGAAAGGACCCAAACTGGGGGGTTCCTTTTTCAACAGCGGCAAATTAATGAAATGAAGCAGAACTGAAAGCGCCTTTAACTAAAAGCAAAAAAATAAATTAACAAGAACATAATAATCTAGTCATTGCTTTTTTCTACTTTTTGTTGGCCATAAAGATTGGTCCAGACTAGCTTTAAGCCATGATGGAAATTAATAGCGTCATACTCTTAATAAGGAGATTATAATTTTTAAATATTCGGAAGTTTGTAATGCACTAATGTAGCATGAATTAAATGAATTTCGTTGAAATTGTTTTTTTTTAAGAGTAAAAATATTGTATAAGGAGAATATAAAAATAAATTCTTCTTTGTTTTGTAGATACATTTAGAAATCGATCGAAATCATTTTTTTACAAGCAAGAGATTTTTTTGTTTTAATTTTTTCTTACCCATGAAATTTTTTGTCTGTACTTATTTTTTGTACATATAATTTTATATTTTTACAATGAAAAATAACTGAGCCTATTAAAGTTCGCGTTGAATATTAAGCTTGTCTTTATACCATGTGACTTTGGCAATTGTCCAAATTGTCTTTTTTTTATATTACCTGTATTTTAAGGATGTGGCATTTAGCGGAAGTGCACCAGACTTGACTGCAATACTTCCAAGTAGGCACCATAATACTCTTATAGAGTCCCGTAGAGCACACGGCTTCGAGCCTTACTGGGCAGTCCTCAGCATAAGCTCATAAAAAATAGGTGGGTTTTTGCCCATCATTAATATTGGTTATAAGCTTTGGCTTTATGCTCCACTGACAGTAAAGGATAGGAAGAAGAACAAGCCTTAGCTGGTCTATAATCCAATTTTCATCATGTCTATCCAGATAAAGATTCTAAGAATAAGTTAATACAGGCCTTTAGGCAGGTGGCTTGAAACGGGAAGGTTCTCCTTAGTCCCTAAAGAATCTAAAGGGGCACATAGACTTAAAAAAAATATTAAACGTCGGAAAAATAATGATTTTAGTTCTCGTCGATAATCATCACCGGTTCCCTACTTTCCCTTAGGCCTTATTTAATATTCTTATAGTTTCTAACGAAGAGATGTCATCGATTTCAGGACAATATATTTACGTAGGGTAGGCCGAGGAGGCCCCAACTTCATCATCACTTACCGTGATGACCGATTTGCTAGAAATTTTTTTTAATAGAAAGTTCTGGATATGCCAGAAAAATAAAAACATTTTATCAGAATTTTCTATAAAATTTTGACTAATTTTTTTGCTATTCATAATTTTCAACTCTTTTAAAGAAATTGGTAACGAATCAACCAACTATGAGTTGAAATTCATTTGGAGAAATTTTCCGAAACGCAAATAATGAAAATAAAAATTATTTTGCAGGAAGACAACTTCTAAAAATGGCGGACGTAAAGTCGGGCGCGGACGACTTTAGGATACCCTGTACCACTAGCTTGTAATAAAGTCCGATTTCTTCACAAAAAACCAAAAACAGACAAATTTTTAAGCAAAAATTTTTTTTTTGACCGATCGTTCCTATGGGAGCTATATGATATAGTCAACCGATTTCAATAAAATTTGGCGCAATGCTTAAATACCTTAAAAAAGATATGAATGCCAAATTTATTTCAAATATCTTTACAAACAAACAAAACACATCGAATTTTGTATAAAAAACGTGTTTTTGGACCGATTGGTCCTATGGGAGCTATATGATCTAGTCAAACGATTTGGATTAAATTTAGTACAGTGCTTAGGAACTATAAAATACTCACGAATGTCAAATTTGGTCCCAATATCTTAACAAACAAACGAAACACAACAAATTTTGTTCAAAAATCGATTTTTTGGAAGATCGGACCTATGGGAGCTATATGATATAGTCAACCGATTTTGTTCAAATTTGGCACATTGCTTAAGTGGTTTAAAAAATTTCCAAACGCCAAATCTGGTTAGGATATCTTTATTAAAAAACGAAATATAGCGAATTTTTCTTTAAAAAAGTTATTTTGGCCGATCGGTCCTATGGGAGCTATATGATATAGTCAACCGATTTCGATCAAATTTGGTACAGTGATTGGGAACTATAAAAAACTTTCGAATACCAAATTTCGTTACAATATCTTCATAAACAAACGAATTATTCATCTAAAACCCTTTTTTTTTTGTCGAGGTCGTCTCAAACACCCCTATGGGAGCTATATAATTTATCCCCGATATCAAAAAAATAAAATAAACTTGCCTCCTATGGAATAATATGGGATCTAATGTGAAAGTTTGGTAACTCTAGCTCTTACCATCTCTGAGATCTAGGCGTTCACACGGACGGACAGACGGACAGACGGACAGACGGACATGGGTATATCGACTTCTCTATTCACCCTGATCATATTTTAGGTAATTTTGGGGTGTCTCCGACGTCTCCTTCTATATGTTACATACATTTTCGGCTTGCACAAACTTAATATACCCTCGGTACCATACGGTACAGGGTATAAAAATGTTATAAGCTATTTGAAAATGTCTTGCGTTTTTTTAAGCCTGGCTTTTAAAAATTTTCAATGCAAGCCCAAAAGTATGCAACAATAATATAAATTCAGCCAAGGAAGAAATTTTTTATGAAAGCAAAATTAAGTTTGCTGGATGAAAGATTTGAGAAAGAAAAACAATGGAATTCGGAATTACAATATGCTTGAGAGATCAAGCACATGCAAATTTTCAGTCCTTTATAGGTTTGACTATTGTCTGGTAAATTAAGGGCTAGATAGCAATAGCTAGGGTCCAATAATCTTTCCATATATCTATTGATAAATTTGGTGACAAAAATATATATATATGTTTTTTTTTGCATATATTTCGTTAAAAATATATTATTACAATACCTATATATTGATTCTTTAGTATCTAATATGTTTGCTGTTTGTATACGTAATTTTATTTATGTTACACAGACAGCAAGGATTAAGAACTGGATGCAAATTTTTAGCATTCGTAAAAATAATTATTTTTTTTTTAGTTTTCATTTTGTCAAAAACCAGTCGCCTAAAAAATCGGTCTATATTTTATAAATTTAGTACTAGTTTCATCTCCGCTTCTACAAAAATTACCAATGCCTTTTATAAAAAAGCTATAAAAATAAATGTTTTTTTTGAAAATTTACACATATAAATAAAATCAAAATAAAATTATAAGAAAAGTTCTAAAGCCTATGTAGAGTCGTCTAGTCTAATTAGAGAAGGATAATTGGCTTGTAAGTGGATTGAATTAAATGCATATTAGGGAAAAAGCTTGAAAGTTTCCATACTATTGCTTTTATGGGAATATCTCGACATTGAATACACCTTAACATCGATATAAGACAGAAAAAAGAGCTATAATCCACAATAAGCGGATTTTTTAAATTATATTAAAATAACCCACAATTTTCCAAGATCTTAAAATCAGCGAAAATCGCTGAAAATTTAAGAAAACTAAATCAAAATCGCATTATTCATCAAATTTGAGATAATTTATTGATTTTAAATTTAACTGAGCATTAAATTGAATTTAAAAAAATCAAGAAAAATGTAACTTTCCAAAGAAGTCAAAATTGTGGTTTCTTGTGATGGGTTTTTCTTGGTCGCCATACTAAAAATGATTTGCTGTGGAAAATATTGAAGAAATATATTCAAAAATGTCAGAAAATTGCATTATAAATAATTCAAATTAGTTTCAACGATAATTCCATACAATAAAAAAGTCATATAAATAGCATAGAAATGGAAAAAAGTGAAAATAGATGCATGGCGATTTATAAGCCAAAAAGTATGTCAAAATTTTTAAAGCCATTTTTGAATGCATTGATTTGCATTCTATATATGTCCGAAACCCATTTTTGAATATTCGTTCATTAAGTTCATATAAAGTTTATTGAATTTTGATTTTTCATTTTGATTTTCTTTGATAACAATTTTTATATTTTTTCACACACACACGATGTTTATGAGCCTAAATCGCATCAATGATTGGTGAATTTTGGAGCTTTTATTTCTGGAACATCAAAATCGACCATGTTAGGCAACTTAAAAGCCATTCACCTATTTATGGCTTATTCAAGAAAAGTAAAAAAATCACAAAAAAGTACTAAAGTCGCCAAAATCGATTTAAAAGATGGCCCGCTTCAAATGTATCCAAAAATTTGCATATTTATGAATCAAAATGAAAGGGAATTGAATTTCCAAAACTGATTTAAAAAAAACTGCAACGTGAGTGAGTAGGCGGTAATGATCACATTGTGGAGTGTAATATTTCAGGATATTCAGGGATTGCTCTGTTTATACTGCAGTTAAAACGTTTAAACCCATTCTAGCATGGGGTTGCTTGTCGTTATTTTACAAACACTATAAATGTTAAAATCGTGATAAATAATTGTGTATCTCTGAAAAAGAGAGCATGGACTTAAATTTTGTATGAAAGCTATACGAAATAGTGGACCAAAATGGATCAACCTACACACAAATGCGTAAACTAACATAAAACGCAGAAAAAACATAAAAATAAATAGAAAATGTATTTATAATTTTTAAATATGTATATTATAATATTATAGATAAATATTGAAACTGCCTTATTATTATCCGACAGAGTATTTATATATAAAAGCTTATATTCACAGGATCGATAGACTTATAAGTCGAATAACAAGAAAATTTAACTAAAAATTCAATGAAACTTAATCATCATTGATTACCATAAATAACTTTTTTTTTTATTTAAAAATATTTTTATTTACTTTGGACCAAGGTTCTTGCATTAATTTTCCTTGACTACATAACGGCAACACCTTAAATTTTAATTCATAAATTTAAAAAGAAGTCCTGTCAAAAGATTTGTACATCCAACTCTGAAATTTTTTATAGGCTAACTTTAAGCCACATTCATATTATAAAATTAAAGCAATTTGTTAAAATTAAATTTAAAAAAGCTTGATATTTTGGAAAAATAATACTATTTTTCAGCATTAACTTCTAATTATAGCATAAAAGATACCCTTCAATCATGAGCAACCTTAATAAACGGGCTCCTACAGAGCATTCCGGTGTTCGGCTTTTCCGCATCAATCCACTGCTATCTCTTGCCTTTAATTTTCTCGCTGTTTTTTGCTTTGCCTTTTTTTGTTATGTTTAGTTATTCAGCATCAAGTGAGCTATTAAGGCAGCCATTTTTTTGTTGCCTTTTTTTTGAATTTTGTTTCTTCTTTTTTGTGTTTTTTTGGCTACTTTGACGCGGTTACAATTGTAAAAACCGAAAGCAAAAAGGACGCCTTGAAACGTTTTAACAAACAGTGTTTGCCCTCGATTGGTTTTTTCCAACTGGCCCACACAGAGACGACTCAAGAGAGGCGCTGGCTTTAGCACTTTTACTATACAGAACGGAAACGGAACTGGCAGCCCAGCCCATCAGCAGCCATCACTGTCACCAGCGCCATTGCCAGCGCCCAACGCCATCGCTGCCGCCATTGAAATGCAATGAAGCGTTCGTTTGGCGAAGCTTTCAATGAGGCCAGCAGCCAAGCAGAGCGCACTGCTTGCTGTTATTTTTTTTATTTTTTCTATATACAAAATATATACTACACTATATACATGTGTATGTGTATGTACTTGTGTATATTATTTTGCAATGAACTCGTTCATTTGGCCGTGTCGTTTGGGTACTTTAAATGAGTCCTTACGCTTAATGAAGACATTTGTGTGCGTGTGTGTGTGTTGGTGTTGGTGTGTGTGTGGGTTTCCTTTTTCTTTGCAGTTTTTTGATGTGGCGTAAATAAATGAACATTTGCACGCGGGGCGAGCTGTGAGCTGCAAAATTGCTGTAATTAATAATGTACAAAATAGAGTAAATGTAGAGAATGTGCAATTAAAATTAAGTAAAGTATGTACAATATACTATATAGTATATAGAAAACCGCAAGCAAACATTTTTTGTATGTCGTGGATTAAAAGCACATTAAGGACAACCAAAAGTGTCGGAGGAAGACCTCAAATTTTTCACTAATTGTTTGCATAGTTCATTTAAAGGCAATTATCGGAAATTGTCGCAATTTTAATATGTATAGGGTTGGCCAGCTGTTAGTTTGGTTGTTAAACACTAGTAGACATATAAGTCCCAACACATTTTATATTTTGACTTAGTCTTGATTTTTCCTAGTTATTGGTGAAATCAGCAGAGAACTTGGATGTTGTTCATGCTTAAGGTTCTTCTATTTAAGCTCATTCTGTTTATAAACCCCATTTAACATATCGAATTCTCGATGAAGTATGTAGAATTATTATACCCTGTGCCGTATGGTACAAAGGGTATATTAAGTTTGTGCAAGCCGAAAATGTATGTAACATATAGAAGGAGACGTCGGAGACACCCCAAAGTTACCTAAAATATGATCAGGATGAATAGAGAAGTCGATATACCAATGTCCGTCTGTCCGTTTGAACGCCTAGATCTCAGAGATGCTAAGAGCTAGAGTAAGCAAACTTTTACATTAGATCCGATATTATTCCATAGGAGGCAAGTTTATTTTATTTTTTTGATATCGTGGATAAATTATATAGCTCTTATATGGGTGTTTGAGACGACCTCGACAAAAAAAAGGTTTTAGATGGATAATTCGTTTGTTCATGAAGATATCGCAACCAAATTTGGTATTTGAAAATTTTTTTATGGTTCCCAAGTACTGTACCAAATTTCATCAAAATCGGTTGACTTATCATATAGCTCCCATTGAACCGAGCGGCCAAAATAACTTCTTTAAAGCGAGATTCGCTATATTTCGCTTTTCAATAAAGATATAGTAACCCGATTTGGCGTTTGGAAATTTTTTAGAGCACTTAAGCCATGTACCAAATTTGAACAAAATCGGTTGACTATATCATACAGCTCTCATAGGGCCGATCTTCCAAAAAATCGATTTTTTAACAAAATTTGTTGTGTTTCGTTTGTTTGTTAAGATATTGAGACCAAATTTGACATTAGTGAGTATTTTATAGTTCCTAAGCAGTGTATTAAATTTAATCCAAATCGTTTGACTAGATCATATAGCTCCCATAGGACCAATCGGTCCAAAAACACGTTTTTTATACAAAATTCAATGTGTTTTGTTTGTTTGTAAAGATATTTGAAATAAATTTGGCATTCATATCTGTTTTAAGGTATTTAAGCACTGTGTCAAATTTTATTGAAATCGGTTGACTATATCATATAGCTCCCATAGGAACGATCGGTCAAAAAAAATGTTTGCTTAAAAATTCTTCTGTTTTTGGTTTTTGTGAAGAAATCGGACTTTATTACAAGCTAGTGGTACGGGTATCCTAAAGTCGTCCGCGCCCGACTTTACGTCCGCCATTTTTTTTTGGCAATTTTTGGCGGACTTCGATTTTTATTCTGTTGCAAGCAATTGTAACACATTTTCATTCAGATTTAACCTATATTTTGGCAAAAACGTTTTTGAAAAATTTAAAACTCAACTTGTAATGAATCGAGACAAGATGTATTTTCGATAATGTCAACAATATTTATTCGCATTAAAAAAAGCAAAAGGATTTTTTGAAAAATGTCGACGTCTGTTAAATAATCAAAAGTAGCTGCATTGCCGATAATGTGAGAAGTATTCTTCCTGAGCTTTCTTAATCAAGAATATTTCTCCAGTATTTTTACAAAAAAATTTTTGATAAATTTCGTGCCCAAACTTAAAAGAATCGAAACCAATGCATTTCCGATAAGGTGAGAAATTTTTGTCTGATCAAGAACATTTTTCCTTAATTTTGACAAAAATATTTTTAAAAAATTCTAACTCAATTTGTAAAAAATGGAAACTAGATGCGTCTCCGATAATGTCAAAAATAAGAAATTTTCATAAATAAAAAGAATTAAATCTTTTTTTTTAACTGCCCTAGTGCTAACTTAGATTAAAAAAAAAATTTGCTCCTAAATATTCAGTAGTTTAGTCGCAATTATATACACGTGAAAAACACTTTTTTTAGTTTAAGCTGCAACGCGTTAAGTTTTAAAACTGAAATTTGGTCTAAATTTTTTTTTTGCCATTTTGCATCGAATTGCATCTTTACTTTTCAAAAATCGCTGGGGCAGTTTCCAATACCTTACCCAGCTAGACCCTTTAAGAGAAAATTGTTAAATCTCGAACAAATAAATTTTAAAATAAGTTTTTAAACTCTTAGCGTCTTACTCACACAAATGAGCAGCTGAATGACAAAGTAAATGACATTTTGTCATTCACATGTTAACGTTGACAATTTGTCGCTGTTATGCAAAATTATGGATAATGTAAACAGGCTATTAAAAAAGCTTTTTGTGATCACAGCCCCAATCATGAAGCAAGTTCCTTTTTAGGTCGATCTTGGATTTACATTATTTTTACATATGTGATAGAGATATTTTTATTGCAATATTCCGATTAGGATCGATAACGAGATATTGATATAGGAATATTGGATTTTTTTCACTTTTCTTTGAAAGATAATAATTATTTGAAAACCGATGTTTGATTGCTATGTGAAATTTTAATTTGTAGTTTTTAATATTTGTTTTAAATTCTAATTTCAAATTTAAATTATTAATTATCAATATTTCGATTATTTTCCGAGTTATTGATTTTTACACTTTTCTTGCCAAAACATAACATTTTGAATTTGAAAATAAATATATGATTGTTTATTAGATTTTTATATTTTCAATTTTTGTAATTGTAATTTGTAGTAATAAAATATAAATATTTTTTAAGTCATCGCATTTTAATTTGGACTTGAAAGGGTTAAGGAATTTATGCCTATTTTTATGATGACCTTCATTGGTTGCCATAGCAAGCTGAATAAAGAAATAATACTTCCTTGCAATAAAAAAATAATTTTATAATGCTTTATATTTCCGAATAAAACAAAACAAATCAGTCATATGTAAACGTTGTCAGCAGAAGCGCTGCCGCCAAGAGAAATGGGAAGGCTATTAATGCAATGTGAACAGGATATTGAAAAAAAAAGTTTAAGAGGAATTTCCAACTGTTAAACAGTCAATTATATTTTGCATAAAAACCAAAAACTAATTATTTGCTCAGTTTATAAAGTTAGTGACACTTTGTCATTCACATGTAAACGTTGGTACTATTAGCGTTGTTTTAATTGGCAAGATTGTTCAAGGAGTGTAAACAGGTGTATGGAAAAACATTTTTATACCAGCTTTTAGGCATTTTTGATTAAAATACAAATACAAATTTAGATTAAAATACAATAGTGTCATTCACAAGTAAACAGGCTATGAAAAACCAAAAGTTCTTATATAAAAAACTGTTCTTTGCTTAGTAAGGTTAAATAATATATATAACAGCTTTTACGCATTTAATATTAATAATAATGAAAATAATAAATGCAGTTTGAAGAATGCTTTTTATGACTAACCATTTTATTTACTAAATATGTTATTTTATATTTAATAGGATAAAATTATAAATTATATTTTTCCAAGCCGCTAAGCTCTTTTATGTAACACCGATTGCAATTCTTCATTCACATGTAATCGCTGCTTAAATAACTGCCCATAACCAAAGACTATTTCTAAACTCAAAATAGTTAAATAATATATAAATATATTTTTGAAAAATAACACCGAAAGCAAATCATTTGCTCTTTTTAGTTAATAGCAATTTGTCATTCACTTGTAACATAACCGTTGACAACAAGCGCTGAGAAAATTTTTCATGCAGTGCGAACCGGCTATGGAAAAAAGTTTGAACTAGCTTTTTCAAATTTTTACTAATATAAAAGCATCATTCACATGTAAACGTTGACTAATTAGGCGTAATGAGTAATTAACTTAATTGTTAATGCAAGTGCAAACAGTCTATGAAAAACAAAGAACTTTTCACAGTAAAGAACATTTTTCTTTGCTTTGAAAGATTACACTTTCAAGTACAAGATGGTAATTAAATTTTTTCTTACAGCTTTTATAAGTAAAGAACAAATTGTTTGTTGCCAAACTTACCTGGCCATGTTAATTGTTGTTGTTATCTTAAACGTGGATTGAAGTTTTGATGTAAGCTTATGCTTTGAGGGCTTTAAATGTTGCAACAGATCAAAGTACCAAAGTTCATTTGTTTTTGTTTTTGTTTTTGATTCAGATTTCTTTTTCTTCTCTTAACTCAAATGCTGGCCATTACTTGCAAACTTGGCTCTTGATTTATCATATACCATGTCTGGGTATATATGTACATATAATCTGTATAGGCATTTTATTCCAATATTTATGTTTACATTGTTAGGCGGCTCTCTGGCCACGGAACTAAATCAACAAAGCCGAAACGTTGCCTTCAACATTCAAGATAATGTTGATATTCCTGATGATTATGATGATGCTCGGCTCCTTGTAGCTTCTGCTCCTGTTCGTGTTGTTGTTTTTGCTGAAGCTGCTATCTGACACATGGCTGGCACTTTGGTACGCATCGTTTGTCTCAGTTTCGGGCTAGCTACCTTGCCACATGCACACACATACAGATACAGATACGCATATGTGTGTATCTGTGTGTGTATCTGTGTGAGAGTATCTCTGTGTGTGTGTTTGATTGAGTTTAGATTTATGCCTTAAGTGTTGCTTGGGGATTTGCTCGTTTATGCTGGCTGCCTACACTGCGTATGCTTGATATTTCCTTTGCCAGCAATCTCTGCTGCTTTCGTTTTGTTTGTAGTTGGTTTGCTTTACTTTTTTCGTTTTCTTCTCTTTTTTTTTGTGCTTAAATATATTTATGTGTATATACTTTGGGCATATAAATATATGATTATATATATCAAGTTTTTGCGGTTTTTGTTTATTTCTCAGCTAGATTGGCACCGTGACTGTCTGAAACAAGATGAAGAAAAATAACAACAAATGTTTATAGCTTTAGCTTAAATATATAAATGTATACATGTGTGCTTAAATATATATAAATATTTATATATGTATATGTGTGAGCATGTTTCTGCTTTATTTGATTTGCTGTTTTCATTTGCATTTACATAAACATCAACATCATTAATATTGCAAACGCTTGTCAATGTATATGTAAAGCACACATGTGTTTCGTATGTATTATGTATATGTATACACATACACACATGTATGTCTCTGTGATGCTGTTTGCTTTAAGCACTTCCGTTATTTCATTTCCGTTACAAATTTCGCTAGCTTTTCTTTTGATATACATTAACATTTATCATACGCCCCATGGCGCGCGCTGTCACTCCAAAAACTCACTCGCACACCTATACAAAAGTCCCACACACACACACACTGATACATAAATCAAACATTATTGCCTTTCAAATGCCAAATCCAATAATAATTCCTTTTTCAAATACCGTTAGCTAACTGTTTCACAGCTACTAGCGTG
The DNA here is from genome assembly GCA_037043745.1 of Chymomyza amoena. Lineage (NCBI taxonomy): Eukaryota > Metazoa > Arthropoda > Insecta > Diptera > Drosophilidae > Chymomyza > Chymomyza amoena. The sequence goes on along the minus strand of JBAMAX010004443.1, from coordinate 11,579 downwards.
CAAACAGTTACCTGAGTTCATAAAGGATGTTTTTTTTTTTGGTTCTAAGCAACAATGACAGGCTGAATTAAGTTTGAACAAAAGGCGCCTATTTTCACATTGTATACAGGAAATATCGATTAATTTCGCTTTACCGATAACATGCCTCAATCTGCTTTGTTTGCGGCTCTATCGTTTTCTTTTATACTTTGAACCTATTGTTTGTATTGTATATGGGCGAAAAGGCGTAAAGCGTGCCTAATTTAAAATGTTTCTGTTTCTAAACAATCTCGTTGATTTTTACGGCAATTGTTAAATTTTTTAAATACTTTTTGTGGATTATTTAAGAAGCTATCGATATCAAATTTTATGTGTAGAAAAATCGAAAAATGTTCAATCTCGTTGATTTCAAATGTATATACCAATATAACATTTTTGAAATATTTTGTATTTATATTTTTTTATCGAGCTATCGATATCAAAATCGAAAAATGTTTCTCTTTAGTCTCTTTGATATTTAAAAGCGTAATTATAAAATTATTTTTTGATTATTTAAGAAGCTATCGATATCTGATGCGAAGATAAATCAAAAAATGTTCAATATTTTGTATTTATATTTTTTTTTTGAGCTATCGATATCAAAATCGAAAAATGTTTCTCTTCAATCTATTTGATTTTTAGATGAGTAATTAATAAACTTTTGAAATATTTTTATTTTAACTTTTATGCTCAAAATCGAAAAAAGAATTTTAATTTCCTTGATTTTTAGAAGGTAACCATTTATTTAACGAGCTATCGATATTGAATTTTATGCTTAAAATCGAAAAATGATTTCCTTCAATTTCGTTTATTTTTTGAAGGACAATGTATTGAATATATATATATATATTTTATGATTATTTGGTTGATTTATTTGGTAAAATTTTTTAAATAAATTTTTAGAATATTTGTCGAGCTATTAATATCGAATTTTTTGCTCAAAGTCAAAAATTGTCCTCTTTAATTTCGTTCATTTTTAGAAGGGAAATTGTTAGATTTTTGATAAATGTTTTTTTTTATTATTTAACGAGGTATTGATATCGAATTTTTCGCTCAAAATCGAAAAATGTTTTTCTTCAATCTAGTGGATTTTTAGAAGGGCAATTGTCAAATTTTATGCGATTATTTATTAAGCTATCGATATCGAATTTCATGCGAAAAAAATTAATTTTTGGTGATAAAAATAAAATGGTTTTAATAATAATTAATATTTTTTATAAATTATTCATTAATTTGTCAGAATTAAAAAATAATTTAAAAACAAGGCTTTTTTATTTTATTTATTATTATTCGATATAGAAATTTGTGCTGAAAATCGCAAAATTGAAAAAAAAATTTGAGGGGCAATTGCTAAACTTTTTTTTATTTTACTAGCTTTCGATATAGAATTCAATTGAACAATAGTTTTCCTCAATCTCGTCGATTTTTCGAAGGGCAATTGCATTTTATAGGTTATTTATCGAGCTATCGATATCAAATTTTATGCGCAAAATCTTAAAATGTTTGTTTTCAATTCCATTGATTTTAAGACGGGCACTTGTGATATTTTAAAATAGTTTGTTGGATTATTTATCGATCTATCGCTATTGAATTTTATGCTTAAAAAATTTATTTCGGCCATACAAATAAAATAGTTTTTTTCTAATATTTTTTTAAATTATTCACTAGTTTGTCAGAATTAAAAAATAATTTAAAAACAAGTTTTTTTTTATTATTTTTCGAGTTTTTGATATAGAAATTTATGCTAAAAATCGCAAAAATTGAAAAAAAAAATACGAGGGGCAATTGCTAAACTTTTTGAAAATGGATTTCGGCCATATATATTTTTTAAATATTTTTAAAAATTATTCGCAACTTTGTCAGAATGAAACAAAATGTTAAAAACAAGTCTTTTTTTAAACTAAGCCATAAAGTATATTTTTTCGAAAACTTATAATTTTCAAATTTTTATTTTTGCCTATAGCTCAATCTCCATCATAACTTCTTAAGAATCTTTACTGCGTCATCCAACCAGCCGCTTCGCCTTGCCAACTATTATATTTCATTACCAAAAGAGATTCTTTCTATAAAGCCCCAAAAGATTGGCCATTTTTATTGTGTAAAAGTTTTCTCATAAGGAAACAACACCCATTATTATTATTCGCATGGCTTTGTTTGAATTGTTGTTTAAACTGTTCAACGTTGTCGAACATTGAACAAACGTTTATCATTTGACTATTGATTGATTATTTTTATTTATTTGCTTTGATTTTTCTCTTTTTTGCAGCATACTTTTGGGCCATTCAAGCCAGGCGGCAACAGAACTGGAGTCTGGCATAACTTTTGGCCATTTATTAACTGGCAAATTGTGGTAACGATGGAACTGTCTGTTGCCATTATGTTTGGCCTCGCCCACAAACAAATACAAGCACTAACTCACGCACACACGCTTACATGCGCTTACACACAAACACATTCACTTACACTCACACTAACGTATAGTGCGTAAGCAAACGAGTTAAACGCAAAATGGTGTCATAACAATGAATGTTCGAAAGCTCGAATGTTTGAATGTGAATGTGAAGGCAAGGCAAACGCCCAACTAACACATGCAAACATCCGCTCACACACACTCAGGGGCGTCACACACACTTTTCTCAACCGTTATTTAAAGGGTATATTGAGTTCTGTCAAATTCAGGTGACAGTCAGAAGCAGCTATTACCGCACCTTTGAATTATGTATCAAATTGTTTAGCAGGAATTATTCAATCGATATGGAAATGGGGACATTTCCATGGAAAAGTGAACCAAAATTAGAATTAATTAAATTAAAAATGCTTTTACATTATGTTATATTGAAACAGCAATATTTATAGGTTGTCAAATTAAAAGATTAAATATCAGTCAAAAGCATTAATTGCTTTTGCTGTCCTTCTCTCTGTAGCTTAAGTTTTTAAATTTAATCATTCAGTGTAAAAATAAATAAATAAAATGCAAAAAGCTAATTTTATTCACTTACTTAATAATCATAATATTAATTTTTTTTAATATTTTTAATAATAAAAAATATAATAAATTTCTGTTGATTTTTAGAAGTGCATTTGTAAAATTTTCAAATATTATTTTTGTATTATTTAATGAACTATCGATATCGAATTTTAGGCTCAAAATCGATAAATATTTCTCTTTAATTTCTTGAGTTTTAGAAGGGTAATTGGTAAATTTGTTATATATGTATATATATATTTTTTTTGGGTTATTAAACGGGCTATCGATATCGAATTTTCGGTTCAAAATCAAAAAACTTTTTTTCTTCGATCTACATGAATACTAAATCATAGTCTGTATGTAAGTTTAAGACTAATCGCTATAACTTTAAATGAAGCTCTTATACTATTTGCAATTACTTGAAAGTTGTATATAAATAAATAAAAGCTCAAAAATATAATGTAAAAAATCATATTTTGACCACTTTTATCTATTTATTATTTTTTATTCTACAGTGTGCATTTGAACTTCCTTCTAGAAAATTCGTTACATAGAATTTATATTTTTTACAAATTTTTTAAAGTTAATTTGAAGAAATCAGAAATTATTGATCGGATTATATATTGTTTTCTTAGCAAATCTTTAAAAACGCATGTGGATTTCAACAGAGGGAATCGTACAATAATACGTTGCTCTCTAAAAGTCTATAAAATCGTTTAAAATTCATTAACAAAAATTGTAATAAAATCATTTTTCAGAAAAACTTTTGGATTTATTTTTCGCATAAAAGAAGCTACAATTTGAATTTTTATTAAAAAATATTATTATTTGGAAAATAGAAACTTTGAAGAACGTGCGCGGAAAACCAAAATCCATTCAAATCTCAACGAATGTGTCATCCCAACCGATCTCTCTTAACATGATTTCCTGCATAAAACCCTTTGAACCGACAATAAAGGGAGCTAGCCATCCTGCCGGATCGAAGAGCCGGCGATTTTAAAAAGGACTTGGCTTTTAATCCATGAAGACTTCTGCACCACTTTAGAAGGGACAAAATAAAATTTGTCGTAAGTCATTTGTTGGCGAACTCCTAAGATTATTGTAATACTCGCATCCTCAATTTCCAGAAAATCATCGCTCAGTAAGTTGTAATTGGGAATATCACACAGGACATCCCTTCGGTTGGAGGTCCACTTTCAAAGAGGGAAAGCAGCTGACTGGAGTGTATCTCAGAGTTGCTTGATTGATTTGGTAATCACTGCATTCTGTGAGCTCCGTCTAAGACGTCATCTATCATGCTTAAAATTACCAATTTTTTCTATCTATTTCTATATCCTGACAATTTTATATTGTAAATCATTTAAATAATAAAGTAAAATAGTTTTTAGAATGTGTATAAAAAAACACCATAAATCGCACTCATCACAGGGCTCGCCATCTTTTATGTCGGTATATAAGCTTTGAATGGCATAAAGATTTATCAACCGATTGACTGAAATGGATGTATTTCCAAAAGGTCCTTCAGTACAATTTTAGACAAGACTAGTTTTATACCAAAACGATGTGTCGAAATAGAGACGATATTTATTAAAAGAAATAATAACTTTTGGAAGATAATTTTAATAACAGACTTGGCCATTTTGACAGTGCTAAAATTTTTAAAATTTAGGTAATGTAGAATCTACACGAGATCAATTAAATAACCAAAAAAGAGGCTATTCGTGCTGACCTTTGTGTCAAAACAATCATTGGGCTATTTTCTTTAGAGAAGGCAAAAAGTTCTGCCAAAATGTCATATTTTCTATGGCCAATAAAGTCCTTTTAAAAATTGCTTTTTAAAACGTATTCCACTACATGATATAAAAATACTTCAGTTAAGGAAATCTGATTTTTTTCAAGCTATTTAGTTTTTTAGTATTCACATAGCGACAAAAACGATGACAAAAGACCCACCCTGTAGAGCTAGTAGCTAATTACTTTGTATTAAAGCTTTGAATTAAAGCCTTTGTTGTTAGTAAGCTGCTAATAAATTAGGTTGTGATAACCACTCCAGTCATCCATGCTCACCAAACTGTCACTCTTTTTAGATGCATCCAAGGTCACAGCCCCAAATGCGGCGATTTGGCTTTTTTACTTATCCACCAAAACAAAATCGTTCTTCATCACAAAACATAATTTTATTTAATTACTTGGATTAATTTCATTTTTGTTTACTGCATATATAGCAAAAAAAAAAAGAACGCCAAAATAATTGACAGCCTTCAGATTATAATTCATTCAAATCCTAATCGTCTGTTGAAATTCCCTTTATTATTTTTGGATGCTTCAATTTTATTCTAGTAATTAATTTAATGTGACGAAAAATTTTTATTAATAGATATAATATATTTATTTTTTAAAAATTAGTCGCAATTTCAAATTGCATACATTATTTAAAGTAACTCCTTTCTACGGAGCAAAATATCAGATAAATTAAATTTTCTCAAAATTCTCGCTTTTTTTGCAAAAATTTACTATTTTGTAATCTCAGTCAAAACCTGTTTCTAATAATTGTAACGTCACGCATAGCGCATATTTTATATATACTTTGAATACTAAAGACTATTATTGTCATTTTATATAAAAAGATGGCGTACTGTAAAGTCGGGCGCGGATGACTGTGATACCCTGTCTTGACACATTGCAAGAAGATATTTATTTTAAATTTGATTACGATATTTTCACAAGCAACCGAAAAAGAGACAAGCTTTGCAAAAAAAAACATTTTTTTATCTAAAAAGGCAACCGAATTTGATCAATTTGAATTTTGGAAAATAATAAATTTTTTGTCTGAAATGTCCTATGGGGGTTCAGTGCTTGGGTACTCTAAATAACTGCTAAATACCAACTTTTGTTATGATATCTTCATAAACAAATAAAATACAACGAATTTTATACAAAAAATATGTAACCGATTTAATAAATATTTTTTTGGTATGAAACTAAACTAAATGATTAAAATATTATTAGACCCTATAAAAAATGCCAATGATGCCAATTGTTTCGATTGGTTCGTTTCTAACTGACCTGCCAATAATATTCTCTCCTGAAGTTAACGTCTGGAGCGTTCCGACCTAATTGTCAGATAAAGCTTGCACTCCCATCAGGCTGAACGAACTAACAATCTATACCGAAGGATAAATGAACAGGAGCAGGGGAGGAGCTCGCGACACAGCTACCATTCCGTCTTCCAAACTAGTATCAGGCCTAGAAATACGCCATCTGTCCAAATTGATGCAACTTTTGGACATCAGTTCAAACTATTCTTATCGACTGCTATCAAGGCTCTATCATCTATGAAGAGGAAACTTATTCATAGCTTATTTGTGGCGGCCTTAAACTGTACCCAACACCACTCGATCACCCTCTTTGCTGGTTACCTGCTCAATCTTCGAAAGGATCGGTGCTGCCTTTTACGGATATAGTAAGACTCCTGCGACATGTAGCGTCAGAGATCACGACTATTGTAAGACACGAGGTGAAACGACAATGGGACACTGCGTCCGGTTGTCACATCTCCCGAGCACTCTAGCCCAGATAGAAACCAAAATGAACTTCCAAACTCCTACGATTCCAGAAGAGCAGGACTAGGATGGTGCTGGGCCAAAGGACTTCTGGCTGAGAGAATGGATGTTTCCCACTACGATTTTTGATGCTGCGGCAATGAAGAAGAGATAGATGGCATCCAAAAGCCATTTCTATGAATTTATCCATGTTTAATTTTCTTAATATGAATTTTGACTCCAGTACGTGTTTTCTTCATCATTAACAATGAGAATCCAAATCAAATTTAAATTGTATGGAAACTGAGTGAACTATGATTTTCGTTGCATTTGAAAACTATGCTCAGTACTCAGCGCCACCTATCGAAAGGTGCATATAATGTTAAGCTGTAAACCTTCTCGACAACATGCCGAACATAGCCTGTAAATATGAACACAATCGCACTACAATATAGTGGAATCTGTATAGAGAAGATAAAATATCACCGAATTTGTACGTAGTTAAAAAAATTTGCATATTTGTAGAAATTTTTGATTTTATAAACCAACTCAAAGTTCACTTCATTTTTTTTTTTAATAACGCTTATACTTATAATCGCTAAAGCTCTTTGTTGCCATATTTTTGACTGTGTATAAATAAATTAAATTAAATTCTAATTTTAAATTTGTTTCCACCGAAAATACCTATATGAAACCATTTTTTCTTAGAAAAAGGGTACTGTGCATCCCCCTCTCGATTACATCCGCCCGTATCGTGTATATTGAAGACGGTCACGCCCGCCTCTACACACTCTTCTTGTTTATAGCTCGAACATGTATCTGTCATGGGCGTGTGTTTGTTATCAGCTGTTTGCTATTATTACTGAAGCGGAAATGTACACGAAAAAGACAAAGAAGATGGGCGTAGTATTTGCCACACACTAACACACTCAAACACTAACCGATAAAAATAAAACTAATAAAGCAGGAGCAACGAGCAAAAAAAAAAAGGAGCAAAAGACAATGGCGGCGCAAAGCACTCGAAAGCAAACAAAAATAAATGACGGGCTACTGACTACACTGTGAGAAATAGCTCCAAAAAATGTGAATAAACTATGAAATTTGCCTTAAAGCAACTGGATACAGCTTACAATGAGTACAATTGATGGTAAGTAAGGATGTACTCGATATTTTTCCTTTGTGTAGAAGCTGCTACTCGAAATGCCAAACAAAAGCAATTCCAGTGCTTGCAAATCAAAAGGGGCGAACATAAAAAAAAAAACAACTTAAAGCTGCGGCCCCTATAAGTATGCCACAATAAGCCTGTCGCTCTGTCTGTGTATTAGTTGGAGACATGATGGCGGCTCAGTTCCGTTAGCTCTCACACACTCTCTTAGGCGCACACACACAAGCAAAGCAAACAACAACAGCTGCCATGGCGGCCTGTCACACAATCAAACAGCAAACAAGACTACTAAAATATGCACAGCTATGAAACTCTATATAAGTAGGTACTCTATACAATGCCGCTCAGTTGAATAGGTTCAATGCAATATTAATTTTGAGGGCCTGTAGGACTATGGCTGTCAACTCGGTATCATTTAGAATTAATTACTACTCTATAATTATGTAAATTAATAAATTTTTAAAGTTGTTGAGCGCAACATTAAACCAAGGATTCAGTTCCTATTAAATTGAGCTTCAATGTATGCCAATATATATATATGTGTCCTCTGTCTGTCTCTGTGTTTGTCTCTGGGTCTATGTGTCATGTGTGCATGTCTTTGTATGTGTGCAAAGGCAATAACAATGGGGAAACCATATTAGTATGCAAAACTGATAATCAATACTCAATTCTAAAATGCTTTTACTTATTATGGCACATTTATGCTGCTTTTTGCACATTTGCATATTGCGCTCTCTCTATTTTTTTAATAAGCACTCTACGATGCCACGCCCCCCTCTCTTGCCCTTGCTCTCTTTTATTTTCGTCTCTGCTTGTGCGCTTTTTTTTATTTTGTTTGCGTGTCAACTTACTCAAAATTACAAAAATAAATATGCATCGACTTGCATGGTCGACTTTTGCATACACTGCAATCATTGAAGCCAATAAAAAGGATCATACAGCGTGTTTTTTCGGAGGTTCACAACTTTGAGCTGGCAACACTGTTTTATCTGACAACTCAATTAACATCTGATAGTTGCTTCACAGGAAAGTACTGCGCAAGATCTTTAGTCCTATTCGAGTTGGCGATGACTACCGCATCCGCACCAACCAGGAGCTGTATGAGCTCTTCAACGACATGGACGTTGCTCAACAACATCCAGCGGCTTCGCTGGCTCGGACATGTCGTTAGGATGGACGAGGATGCTCCAGCTAGACGTGTGTTCGATGCGGTAGTCAGCGGCCGTCGGCGGAGAGGACGCCCGTGTTTGCGTTGGAAAGACCAAGTGGAAGGGGCCCTGTCTTCGCTCGATGTGACCAACTGGAGAAGGGGCGCGCAAGCAGGGCGCCTGGAGTGTGTTTTAAGGCAGGCCGTAACCCGGTAATCGGGTTGTTATGGCCACATAAGAAGAAGAAGTTGCTTCACATTTTATTACAGATATACAGAGCAAAGCTTGCAAATTATTGAAATTTTGATACAAAATTCAAGATTTGCTTTTCCGATGGAGCCTATTTTTGGTTGAATAAATAAGTGAGGCTAATCCACAAGTTTTTGCAGAAATACCATTATATTCACAGATCTACGTAACTTATCTACGTCGATATGCCAATGACAATGGAACACCTGAAAACCACCATATGAAGAGTTATTAGCGAAATTAGGCCACAAATGCTACGGATAGTTTGTCAAAATTGGTGTTCCAAATTGCGCCTTGTACGCCAGCCCTGGCGCCACATAACCGAATCCATATTTAAACATTAATGTCCTAAAATTTTGTAATCCAATAGAACCCATTTCATCGATATTAAAAGTATACTTTGTTTTATTATCATCAATACTTGTGTAACCCTAAAAAAAACACCCTTTAATTAGACCAAGTTTTGCGCTAATTTGTTGGGCAGTTGATGCAGATAGGAACAGTAGTCTAGACTATCACAATTGTAAACAAAAAGTGTGTCATTTAGGGGCGGCTTATAATTCACAACAGCTTTAAGTTGTTCTCCATACATATACGCAGCAATTGTTTTGATTGTGTATTATTATTATTTGCGTATTTTAAATTTTTTCATGTTATTATAAAAATGTTTAATATATTTTAAAATGTTATTTTAACTATATCCAGAAGATATTTGGTTCTTTTTTTATGTGTTAACGTACTGCTTGTTAACAGTGTGAAATTTATTTGTAACAAAATATAAAATAGTTGACTACTCGTAAATTAATCAGGATGTCTATAAATTGACTATCGTTTTGTTGTCAGACATTAGTTTGCAGCTCACAAAACCCAAAGTAACGCCATAAATGGGGATCTCCTTCGAATATAGTTGGTTGCTTAAAGCATCAGCTGCCCTTAACAGGTGGCAATTGCATAATATCTCCGAAAACTAAAATATTAAGTCCACCAAAAACTTCTTGAGATATTTTTAATTCTTGTAAACGTAGATGAATTCTTCGTAAAACTTCATAAAACACCATCGGATATGACGCCATTTTCTCCGCATACCCTCCAGACGCTGTCCTGTCAATTGTCTGTATAATGTGGCTCGACCTTTCTCGATTCCCAAAGAAAACACACTATGGAGGGTTTTCCCGTTGACAAGCCGTGCTGCCACACCAGTAGGTGCCGTAATTTCGACCCTTGGCAATCCGATTGTGAAGTGAGAGTATTATTTACTAGATCTAATTTTTTGCAATTCTGCTACAGATGATTTGTCATGTGCGTTATTAAATAGTTTTCTTTGGTCGAGGTCACAAATTGCTACACCATCCAAGGTTTTCACTCTAATTAAGACTACATAGGCTTGGCCTTTTGCGAAAGTACTTTTGCCCAAGTAAACTACAGCTTTTCAAACTGTCATCCTTTGCAACTTATGTGCTGTAACCGCCCAACATAAAATGATAGGAAACATTGTTCTTTCAATATTTCCATATCCTCTAAGTAGTATCTTTATGTGACCTTATCAGAATCCACACATATCAATTTAATTGATATAGTTTTTGGAAGCTCCCCATCTTGGTCACGGCGAAGTCCATTCCATGTCATTTTTTTAATAACGCCCATACTGCCATTGACTAGCCCTTCAGAAACGTTTAAATTTACTCTCAACATGACCCTTGTCCCGATTGCAATTTTGATTGTACTTAGCAACACCCCTGTGCAGTTGGGATCTTGCGGTATATTATAATATACTAAAGTCTAACTTAACCTAACCTACCTGTAAAAAGTATGAAATAAAAAATTAAATTAAAAATTTAAAAAACCCCCGACACAAGAACTTAAGTAATTTTCATTTAAAAAGTAAAAAATAATAAGTATGGGCGTTATTAAAAAAATGACGAACATACCATAAAAGTGAGTTACAAATTTCATTGATTTTTTTTCTGTGTTTAAATGGACTCTTTTTTCGAGTTTAGGCTTTTTTTTAAATATCTCAAGATCTGTGCTATGCAAAATTTCAGTTCTTTCAAATTGGTTTTAAATTTCCCTGAAATATTAAAAATTTATTTCAATAGGCGAAAAATATTTAAGTGATAAAGATTCTGCTGATATGAAGAAATCATTAGTAATTTAATATAAAATATTTAAGTACAAAAACAACGGAAAAATTTTTGTTAATAAAAATATTTAAATACTAAAACAACGAAATATTTTTGTTTTTGGAACATTCCTGTTTAGCTTTTTATTTAGTATATTTATCTTCATTTTTAGCGTATTTAAGCAACTTTTTTTTCAAAACTATCTTAATTTGGATCTCAGTTTCTGGCATCACTTTTATGCCACGTTAATTTGTATGCTGACCTTGAAAACAGTTTTGGTTTGGAAACTTTTTTTCATATATCGCTAACAAAATAATGCTTAACATTTGAGTTAAGATTGATCCAAATTGGTCCACTATTTCGTGTAGT
>JBAMAX010004442.1:0-115672 GCA_037043745.1 Chymomyza amoena | reverse complement strand
TCCAATTATGGCGACAAATTTAATTATCTGGGTTGGTTCTAGTCCAGTTACGTCTTGCATGGATAGTCGGTTATCACCGGGAGATCCCTTAAAAATACCTAAAATATGAACAGAGTGACTAGAGAAGCTGATATAGGCATGTTTGTCTTGATCTCATTAAAACTAGAGAGTTTTCAAATAAGATTCCTTACTTCTACTACTACTTTGAATTCTGGACTCCTAAGTGGAGCATAGAGGCTCTCGAGGATTGCCAGCTGGTCGTGGTGAGGCTGCTCATTAGGGGTGATGAATCCAAGAGCAATGCCGACGTTAGCATAGCTAACGGTAGAGCCACCAATGCCGGTAATTTCGAGGAAGAGTCCTGAAGCTAAGAGCAGTCCACAACAAGCCCTGATGCCTTTTTGGCAGCCAAATTGTCATCAGGTAAGCGTCTGTTTCCCTATATCTTCTAACTAAAAAATCTTTGAACCAAACACTCATTGAATCTCATAAAAGATGTCAGAATAACATGGAACAAAACAATAATGGAAACATGTCTCTAAGGGGTACCCAACAATTATTATCCCCCTGCTACGGCAGCCAGCACTGAGGATTTGGAGGTGCTAATTTCACGTTATAAAGACAACATGAAGAAATTAACCAAGATTCCTTATTATATCGTTGGAAACAAATTAATTTTATTTTTTTTTTATTTAGCTCCCATAGAAATATTATATAGAACAGCAAAAAAATAAGAAGAAAAAACGTTCCAAAAGTCCAAAGCGCTGAAGCAAATTTAAAAAAAAATCGGTTTACTATATCACATATCGCCAAAAGAACCGTCGGACTGAAAAAATGTTTTCTGAGCATAAATGGATATTTGATTGTAGGATACCATCAAAATATAGTAGGACTAAATTGAATTAAAAAAAATTACGTCACGGCCCTTTAGATATCTGCTACAAAGCTCTTTCGCTTTGTCTTGAAGTCCCCCTTGAGAAAAAAACATCCGGTGTTGCCAAATCTAGACTATAGGAGTGTTGGGCAACGTGGTCACCCTTTGCTCGTCCAGAACACTTTTATCATGATCAAATCTTCGGTAATAATTTATTCCGCAATCCCCAACTTATCAACAATTATACGAATATTTGCGCGACGGTCGGAGTCTAGGCCAGCTAGACGCTGCTCAAGAGTTTTCTTGGATAGCGACGATCTTAAATATTCTAAACACCTGCGTCACGGTAATACCCAATATTTTTCTAGTGTAACGACGATCTTAATCATTCCAAAGGTCTTCGTCGCGCTTATTCCCAATCTTATGCAGTTTCTTGGATTTTGGATCGCGATGATCTTTATCATTTTGAGGCTCTCCCGTAGCGATTATTCCCAGTTTAACGCTCTGAAGATTTTTCTTGGATCGAGACGACAGCGGTTATAGCCAAGAATTTTCTTGTATAACGACCATTTAAGTCTTAATTTTTGTTGGATTTCATTCCAAAGGTCTGCGTCGCGTTTATCCTCAATTTGACGCTAAATTCAATGACTCAGCGTTGCTCGAGAATTCTTGAATGTGGGGTCGCGACAATATAAGTCATTCCGAGATCCTCGGGCGAGGCTATCCCCACGATTCTTGTTTGATCGCGAAAATCTTGATCACCCCAAAGGTTTTCTTCGCGTTTATCCCCAATTTTACGCAGAGTTTCTTGGATCTTGAATCGCGATGATCTTACTCATACCGATACTATCCGTAGCGATTATAATTAGTTTCACGGTGCTCAAGATTAATTATTCTAAATATCCGCGTCGCGGTTATCCTCCAAGATTATTCTTGTATAATGACGATCTTAATCATTTTACTGCTCTTTGTCGCGGTGTATCCCCAAGATTTTTGTTGGAATCGCGACGATCTTAATCATTCCAAAGGTCTTCGTCGCGGTTATCCCCTATTTGACGAAAATTTTCTTCAATCTTGTATCAAGATGATTATAATCATTCCGAGGCTTTCTGTAGCGGATTTTTTCTTGAATCTTGGGTCGCGAGTATCTTAATTATTATAAAGGCCTACGTCGCGGATAACCCCAATTTAGAGCAAAATTTAATGGCGTTGTGCTGCTTAAGATTTTTCCTATATCTTGTATCGCGACGATAAAAATCTCGGAGGTCGGAGTTTTTCTTCTATCCTAAATTTGACAAATTTAGATCTCTTCTCCCTAGTCGGGAGACTTGGGATGATGGCAGCCCCTGTGGAAACCCCCGATGGCAACAATCGTTCACGGAAGGGTCCAAAACTGAGCAGGGTGTAGGTGTTGGACCCAACACCAGAATCTCTACCGCAATGGGCATCTGGCCCAGCGTCTTTCAAGCGGAGATTCATACCATAGAGATCTGCGCCCTTAGTATCCTTCTCAAGGGAACTAGGCGCGCAAACAGATAGCTAAGCTGCCATTAGGGCATTGTCATCTTGGAGCATCTCCTCCAGGATGGTAAAAGAATAACTACCTTCAAACCCTGTCCGCCCGGAACAAAGTCGTGCTATGTTGGGTGCCTGGACACTTGGGAGTGGATGGTAACGCGATCGCTGACGATCTAGCACGACAGGGTGCCTCCACTCAGACTACATCTCCTGCGCCGTTTTGTGGTATTGGTTGGTCCACAATCAAAACCATGATAAACAAATGGGCCGCAGGAGAACATAGGAGATACTGGTTCTCCCTTCCGGGGCTTCGTCAAGGTCTTGGCAGATAGTAGCTTACCTATCTGGACACCACACTGTTAGATATCATCTACAGAAAATTGCCTATCGGACTCTTTGTCTAGAAGACGATGAAACCACCAGGCATATTCTCTGTGTCTGCCCAGCGCTGGTATGGGACAGAGCCAGTCACATGGGAAAGGAGCGGATCAGTCCCTTGCATCTCAGGTCAACACCAACAAAAGACCTATTGCTATTTATGAGGAAAGCGGAAAGTCTTTTGTTTTAACCTTAGGGTATGGTACAAAAGACCTTTTGGTGGCAGTGCCCCACCTCTCTGTGAGGTACCCTTTTCGGAAGAAAAAAATCCTCAATTTGACGCAAAATTTAATGGCGTACGCTGCTCAAGATTTTTCTTGGATCTTGGATCGCGATCAAAACTCTACTTCACGATTATCTCGAGTTTGACGCAGAATTTAAGTTAATTTTTGGAGGGGTACAGGAATTCGACGCGCCTAATCTGTGGATCTTTCCTTAGGTTTTCCACTACCACTCCCAGGTGGTTCGACCACACTCCACCCCCAGAAATAAAGTCCAACTAATTTCCATTTTTTGTATATATAATAAATTTAAGCGTCTTAAACCTTTCAACCCAACTCATAATACTTTGTTTTATAATTATTGTATATTAAATTATAAATAAAAAAGTCAAATTAACAAAGTGAACCAGCCAACAATTTGTTTTGTTTTTATTTTTATTATTATTATATATATATTTTTTTACAAATATATTGTATTATTGGGGTTAAGGCCTTCTTTAACGGCAGTTGTTGTGCTTGCTTTTTATGCACACATACGTTAATTATACTGTATATGTATTATAGTATATAAAAATATGCATATGGCCATATAATATAGCCATATAAATAATATATTAAAATTTGTTTGCTATTTTTGAAAACGTGCCGAGAATCGCGATTTCTCTTTTTTTATTATGATTATTTTATTTTATTTCGTTTCATTTGTTTGCAATTTGGTTACTGCAATTTTTTTGCTTTGTTTTTGTTTTGCTTTCATTTCAAACGATGTTTTTGTCACTTTCTGGTCAAGTATTTGGACGTGGGCGAAAACACTTGGCCAAGAGGCTGGCTGAGCTGATAAAACAAAAGAAATTATCTGTCCAAAAACAAGATTTTATTTTTTTAGGCTTTTAGATGTATTTGTTGAAAATTTGAGTATAAAAATTGCATAAATAAAAAAATTAGAATATGATGGCAACCCTAAAATTTTGATAAGCTTGCCAACTCTAATCAACAATCAGCTGTTTTTTACGCTAAAAAGCACAAAACTAAACAAAAATGTGGTACAGTCGAAGCGGTGCCCGACAGCGGAATACCATTTATTGTAAATTTTTTCTGCATATTCCTACTAAGAACTCTGAAATTTTTTTGCGATTATGATGAAACTCGAAAGTTACGTCAAAGAAGATATTTAAAGTATATGGATATGGGATAAGTTTCAAGTTGATATGTTGAGGGGTGTGGTAGATAACATGGTAAATCGTTTGCGGAGGGTGGGGGTCCGCATCGATAAAATTCGGATGTGGATTTGTTCATTAGAGCCACATGAATCAGCTTACCAAAAATTTGAATTCGAGGTGCCTTGTAACCATAATTAGGTTAGGTCAAATATTGACGGAGTTTATAAACAAGGGGGGTTGAAATTTTTATATTTTTGACTATAACTTTTGCAATATTGTTCGATTTTGTTCATTTTTAACACACAGAGGGAAACCATAACGTATCACTCTGTTAAATTTCAGATGAAAATATTACACGATGTGGCCAAAAACCGCGACAAAAATCTACTGCGGGGTATCGGGGAAAGAAATTGACATGATTCAACAAACTTCATCTTTTGAGAAAATATGCGCTCCAGTTGGTAAGGTTTGGTGTCTCTAGCTTTTCTAGTCTCCGAGATCTGGGCGTTCATACAGACGGACGGACGGACATGGCTCAATCGCTACCCTTGGTTATGATACGCATATTGGTATAAAGGACTTGGGGTTTGCGTGGGAGGCGTGCTCCTTCTGATCGTTACATACATAGCACAAATCAAAACAAGACTTTGGGTAGAGCGTGAAATTTAAAAAAATATAGAAAATAGAGAAAAAGTATCTTACAGTCATGAGTGTTTTTTTTTATGATAAATATATATACTAATACTTAGTGGCGACATAGTCCGGTTTTGGAAGCAACGTCGTCGATATTCATACGTATCGGGTCAATGGACATTCTTGAGATCTTGCTTGAGTTAAGTAAAGAATCAGAAGTCAGGTGGTGCCAGTTCTGGACTGTTCCGATGCTGAGACACTGAAAATCTCTCCACAATATCAACCAAGACATATGGAATCTATCATAATCACAATTTTCTGTGCTCTTCCTGGCTATTTTCATCGATTCTCTTAAGTCTGACTACATTTTGCTGATAAGTAACAGACCCTCCCGGGGATCGTCACCTTGATGTGGTGAGGGGGCTTAGTAGCTGTAATGACTCTAAGAGCAATTCCGGCGGTAGCACAGCTACTGGTAGGGCCACCCTTGCCGGTAAGGTCTTCGAGGAGCAGTAAAGAGAAGAGCGATCCACAACGTAACGCACTGTCTGTACTCAGAATGAGCGGTCTGTTCTCCAGGTTAAAGGCGGCCTATTTAAAAGGACTGACTTTGAGCTTAAAATTTACTGTCAGAACCCTGCTCCTGACATTTTTATACCCTGTACCGTATGGTCCAAGGGTATATTAAGTTTGTGCAAGCCGAAAATGTATGTAACATATAGAAGGAGACGTCGGAGACACCCCAAAGTTACCTAAAATATGATCAGGGTGAATAGAGAAGTCGATATACCCATGTCCGTCTGTCCGTCTGTCCGTCTGTCCGTCTGTCCGTCCGTCCGTCCGTCCGTGTGAACGCCTAGATCTCAAAAATGGTAAGAGCTAGAGTTACCAAACTTTCACATTAGATCCCATATTATTCCATAGGAGGCAAGTTTATTTTATTTTTTTTATATCGGGGATAAATTATATAGCTCCCATGGGGGTGTTTGAGACGACCTCGAAAAAAAAAAGCGTTTTAGATGAATAATTCGTTTGTTTATGAAGATATCGTAACGAAATTTGGCAATCGAAAGTTTTTTATAGTTCCCAATCACTGTACCAAATTTGATCAAAATCGGTTGACTATATCATATAGCTCCTATAGGACCGATCGGCCAAAATAACTTTTTAAAGAAAAATTGGCTATATTTCGTTTTTTAATAAAGATATCCTAACCAGATTTGGCGTTTGGAAATTTTTTAGACCACTTAAGCAATGTGCCAAATTTGAACAAAATCGGTGGACTATATCATATAGCTCCCATAGGTCCGATCTTCCAAAACATCGATTTTTTAACAAAATTTGTTGTGTTTCGTTTGTTTGTTAAGATATTGGGACCAAATTTGACATTCGTGAGTATTTTATAGTTCCTAAGCACTGTACCAAATTTAATCCAAATCGTTTGACTAGATCATATAGCTCCCATAGGACCAATCGGTCCAAAACACGTTTTCTATACAAAATTCGATGTGTTTTGTTTGTTTGTAAAGATATTTGAAATAACTTTGGCGTTCATAACTTTTTTAAGGTATTTAAGCACCGTGTCAAATTTTATTGAAATCGGTTGACTATATCATATAGCTCCCATAGGAACGATCGGTCAAAAAAAAATTTTTGCTTAAAAATTCTTCTGTTTTTGGTTTTTTGTGAAGAAATCGGACTTTATTACAAGCTAGTGGTACAGGGTATCCTAAAGTCGTCCGCGCCCGACTTTACGTCCGCCATTTTTCTTAATAACATAAGCGTAAACCCGAGAAATATTCATTATCCAAGTGGTACCCGTGTTCCTGCGGGTAATCCACCTGGTTCGGCAGCATGCACGACGGATTTGGAGGTGCAAGCCCCATGTTTTAGAAATAACAATATAACAAAAACCAAATATCATCAAAATATAAATACGATTTTAAAGAACAAGCCACAGAAAAACTAAATCAAATTATCTATAACACTGTAATCGTCTAATTAATTTAAGTTTAATAATAAAGCCGTTTTCCAAAAAAAAGAAATGACACGGTTTGAGTTCGAGTGTTCCGGATTTAAGCACTTTTTTCAGAAAATTTCCCGCTTGGTCACACTAATTATTCTCCGAATATTTTTTTTCGCCAAATTGTTTTACCCAGACTCAGTGAATATTATTTTTGTTTGCTGCTGATGACGCGTAGAACATAACACGTTCATATACACATACATATATATTTTTCAAGGTCACGCTCGCATACGGACTTTTTTCCTCATTCTTTTAGTTTGCCAAAAGCAACACACACACATACACGCGCACAAAGGGGGAACTGTGTGGGAGCAGCAATGAAAATTTGTATCTATAAAAATAATTCAAACTCAAAGTTTTTGGATTGCAGCGCCGCTCAATAGTTGCACAGGGTGAGAGGGAGAGTTGGGGCTGCTCAGGAGGAGTTTGAGTTGAGCGACCCGCCTAGCAACACGTGGTTAACCAGCACACGTCGCTGCCCGCTGCTGTACACTTTTTCACACTTGTACGCAATGCAACCAGCAGCTCTGAGAGAGAGAGAGAGAGGAGTGAGCAAAAAGGTGTTGGCAGGATGCAGACAGAGTATACTTAATATTAAGTCTACTCTGGAATACAATGGCTATTGGTCTATTTTTAGACGCAACTCTCTGTGTGTGTGTGTTTTGCCTTAGTGCAAAAAATGCATTGTCTCTCTCTTTTTTTTCAATTACTCTTTTGCTTTTGATTTGTTAAAGCTCACTCACACGCACACAGATAAAAAGAACCAAACAACAAAGACAAAGCAAATGCAAAGTAAATGATGCAAATGCAAACAATTTATGCTTAAACGCAGCCTCTCTCTCAACTTTACGGAAAATATAAAGGTGACTAACGCATACCCTTCTTTTATAATATATATATATAATATATAATTTTAAACGGTCACGCGCGGTCGTTTTTCGTGTTTCTGCTAACAATATTTTATTACATTGTCAATCTTTAAACGTGTTTTTCCGAAAAACGTCTTTTTACAGATGGGGTGGACGTTTTCGAAAAATCTGCCTGACCGATCTTGTTATACTAAACACTTTTATCATCAGAAAACATATCGCAACAGATAGAGACGAGCTTTTTTTAAAATTCTTGTCCAAAAAATTTTAAACAGCCTTGAATAGCAGAAAAAAAAGTGCAAACATTTTTTTTTTTTTTAAATTCTATTACTATGTATAAGAATTTTTTGAATTTTGGAAAAAGCTCGTGTTTATCCATAGCCAAGGGGATGAGAAAAATTAATTTTAAAGGTTTTTTGGTTTCAGATCATATGATCGGTCAAAATCGTTCACCCTGTGCGCCCTGGACACTTTTGACGAGGACGCAGTGAAGGACGTATAGCGGTCACATACGTAATTTTTATGTAAAACCGAAAAAAATAACAATACAAAAAACTGCTTCCCGAAATCATTTGTAGTTTTCTAGTAATCAATTTTTGAATATAGCGCTCGGAAATGAGGTATTAAATAGTTAGACCCCCTTAAGGAATGCAGAAATGATTAACACCTTAGAATTAAAATTTATTTTGCATTTTTGACCAACAAAAAAAAAATAACGGGCATTTCTGCCTCTATTCTCTATTAACGTTTTTGTTTTTAAATAATTGTAATTTCATTGCAGATATATATTGTAGCGGAAAGTAGGGTGAATTTTGAAATGATTTCTGACGAGATGAGTACAGTGCTTGAGAACTATGAAAAAGTGAACTAAAAAATTTTTAGCATGTCAGCCCAACCAGAAAAACAGCGCACTTCTGCCTCAATACTCTATAAACGATTTTTTTAAAATAATTACAATTTCATCGCAGATATATATTGTAGCGAAAAGTGGGTTGAATTTTGAAATGATTTCTGACGAAATGAGGTACAGTGCTTGAGAACTCGTAGATTTTCACAACAATTTGTCAATCATCAATAAAAAAAAAATTAAATTAAATAAAAAATTGAAAAAATAAAAAAACAAAAAGGTCCTCGGCGGTTTAAAATAGATTTCAAAAATGGATTCCTAGACCCAAAAAACCCCCAAATATACATTTGAGAAGAGGAAAAATTTTTGATTTTATAAATGGAAGATCCATTTTTGAATATTTTGATAAAAACCTATTTTGAAGAAATAGGGGACTCGAAATTCATTTTAGACCTATAATAATATAGTAGCCCAAAGAGCCTTTACACCGCAAAAAATGTATCCACCCTAATGTATATCCATTATATTACATAGACACTATACTTAAAAATTTTAGAGTTCGTTTTGATTTTTGAAAGCCACTCCGTTTCGAAAAAGTCAATTTGGGGTAAATCCGCAAGTGTCGAAATGAGTCAAATAATTGTTTTGAATATAAGAAGAACTTACAAAAAAAAAATGAAAACCAATTCCGTGAACTAGTTCCAAGTACTTGCAAATGCTGAAGGTAGTAAAAATCGACTAAGGAAGCGCTTTTTCAGACGATATCCCACTTTAAAAAATAATTTTTTCCAGGCCATTTCACTAGGAAATAATTATTATTTTTTTCCACATTCATTAATTTCAATGCATTATTTAATTATTTTTTTAAATAAAGAAATAAAATGTTGATGGATTTATTGAGGTTTTTATCATTTTTTTAAACTCAAAAAAAATTCTAAAATTAAGAATTTTTACTCTCAAATCAAACTACCTAACACAAGTTACAATTAAAAAACTGTTTTAACTAAAAAAAATTTACGAAAAATATTTTCGAATTTTTTCATACTTTCGGATTCACTAAAAAAAATCTAAAATCGGGAATTTGCCATTTGTGCTCGCAGATCAAACTATCTGACAACAAATTTGACACAATGTAGCTGAACACAACTTCTGATTTAAAAAAAAAAAGTTTTAGCTAAAAAAATTTACAATAAATTTTTTCCGATTTAGAATCGGATTCACAAAAAAAAAAAAATTAAAAATGGGTATCTTGGCATTTTTCACCCGAAGATAAATCTAACTAAATCTACCAAAAAATGCTCCGAAAACTTAAAATTTTCGGACTCAACTTTTGATTTAAAAAAAAAATGTTTAAGCTAAAAAAAAGTTACGATAAATTTTTTCCGATTTAGAATCGGATTCACAAAAAAAAAAAAAATGGGCATCTTGTCATTTTTCGCCCGGAGATTAATCTAACTAAATCTACGAAAAAATCTCAAATCTTCCCTTGATAACCCTTTTCTTTCATTTTATAAATATTTCAGTAATACATGTTTATTTATTTACTGAAAGTTGTAATAATTTTCATTGATGATATTCAACACTCTTTCGTTATGTGATGATATATTTACCCATTTTAGCATTTCTATCTAGTACCAAAAAATAAGCTAATCTAAAGAAATTATTATAATAAAATTTAAATAAAAGCAAAGAATATAGAACTAGTTCCAAAGGTTTTTGTTTGAAGGGGAATTTTTTTTGTATTCTTCCCGGCTATCCCATTCTACGAGCGATAAGAGTATAATATAAAATCGTATAAAACCAAAATAGCTTAAAAACAAAATTCCACAAAATTAAAGGCAAAAAACAAAGAATTTTATGCTAAAAAATCGTTTTAAGAAAATAATTAATTTGTTTGTTTTTCTTGTTAAATATGGAGGCGTAGGTAGAAGGAGGCCATTGCCCAAGTCTGCTCATTGAATGCAAAAAAATTTTAGAACAATGCCTTTAAGTAAAAGTGACATAAAACTCTAAAGAGAAAGAGACTTTCCCAAAACGAGAAAAGTTATCTTTAATTTTCTTCTTAGCTCCGAGAACCGGCTGATTCTTTGGATTAAACCAATGCAAAAAAATTGCTTAAATGCAAATTTGCTAGCTTTTTAACAATTTTTGTGTATAAAGATTTATGTGAGTCTAATAAACAAAACAATATTGCATTTCACTTGTCAACAACTTGGTAGAAATATATCACTTTATTTATATCGATAGCTTGACATTATAGCTAAATGAAGAGTTCATCGAATCTTCAATCCGGTTCCGAATTGTCGATTTGACAATGAATCAGGCAAGGAAATTCTCAAGAGGCATAAATATCCTTAAACATTTACTATATATGCATTTTTGAAGCAAAGTTTACTGACTAATCAGCTATCGATAATCGAAATATCGCAGCCCAATTTTGATGTGATACGAAAATAATACAAAATGGAAAAATTCGATTTCTAAATTGACCAGCTTCATTAGTTTATTTTCCCAAATGTCTATTTTAATTAATGCTATAAAAAATAATAGATTGCATTTCGGGTTAGGCCTGCTAACTGAATATTATTGTTGGCTGTGTTTTTGGGGTAATCAACGGCAGCAGAGCAGCAGCATTGACGTCGGCGTCAGCGTCGACGTCAACGCCAGCAGCGCTGTATGCGTTTTAGATTAGTTCATACTTGAAGTGACCTTGAAAAAGTTTACTTACATTTCGCATTCTATTTTTTGTTTGACGCTCTCTCTTTGCTTTGCTCTCGTACTGCCAGCCCCGCCCGCCCCTGCTTTCCTTGCTTTCTTCTTTATGGCATAAGAGAAAACAGAAAAAAAAAACCAACAATAATAATATTTTTTTCCGTTTGTGGTTTATTGCAAATACCCTTACCAATGTTAGTTTGTAAAAACTTTTGGGAACTGGGCGTGTATTACGCCCAAAATTTTTGTAGTAAATCTAGTCAGTCAATCCTTTTGGTTCTGTAGCTATCAAGCAGAAACTGTTTTTCTAAGCTTAATCTGGTCACACTTTTTTAATCATCAAAGTCGAGTTTTGAAACGGCGTTATCGATTAAGTTATACTTGGGATTATATTTACAAACTAGCAATATATGAGTTGCATGTTTAAAACTGTTTTCAATTTAAAGAGTTTGTTCTATTTTTGTAGCTAGAAATTAAATTATATCTGATGATTATATCTAGCTTAGCAGGATTTATAAAGATAACTAACAGCAGACAGTAATAGCTACATTATATGCATAAGGCTTATGCATATTTAACAGCTGTCTTAAGATACTTTTCTCTAAGCTCCCTCTTTGACGTCAGACATAAGATTAATCAACAAAATACAAATTTTTAAAGATAGATATACAAAAAAAAACAAAAATTTGTCTTGACAGGGAATTGAACCATGGTCTCAAGATTACGTCAAATTCTTAGGCCAACAATCAAAAACTAAGCTACCCTTTTTATGCTCCCGCCACTGACGTCATTCAAACTCACGCCTGCAAAATATTTTATTTTTTTTATCTCCGATATTTATCGTCTGTTTATAATGAGCCTGCAAAATGTTTGCGGATCACAGAATAAACTAAATGATCTTTGGGATTGGGCTTAAATTGATCTCAGAAGCAAATTGTCAACGGTTTTAAGTCTTAAGTAGCGAAGTCTATGATTAACTTAAAAAAACACATATGCGAAAATATTTAAAATATGGCGGTTTCACGGGCGGTTTTTCGAGTCCGGACTCTTCACACCCCAAAGTTGGAAAAGTTTTTACCAAAAATAAAGAAATCATATGTTTGCGATGAAATTTTATAAAAAAAAAAAAAAATGATTCCCTGTTAGGCCCATAGAGAGGCATAGGGAATCTCTATTAAAAACTGTTCGAACAGAACAGGGACCTACAGTTTATAGCCTAATCCGAACGGCGGTGTCTTTAATTAATAGATATTTTCTCGATGAAATTTTATAGCTGTTTTTATAATTTTTGAACACCTCCGGATTCATCCTAAAAAATCTAAAATCCCTAAATTTACAATTTTTTGCTCAAAGATCATCGATTCAAAATTTTAATGCAATGTTATTTATTTAATGGCAACATTCTATTTTGAAAAAATATATTTTTTGTCAATCAAAAAAATCAACTAAAAAATTCTTCAGAATTCAACCACCTTGCTTATACTTTTATCTATATGAAATATTTTCAGTTATCAAATTTCATGGAAGTAGCTTGATTATAGTAAAAGATATCAAGTTTTTTTCCGTTAGGTAGCGCTAGTTTACAAATCGAGTAAACCTTCGCTCAAAAGTGTTTTTTCGAGTAATTTTGAGTCGAGAAACACAAAAATTTAGTTACGAAATTTGTATACCCTGTACCTAAGGGTATACTTGATTTGTACGGTCAGAAGAAAGCGTGGCAGACCCCAAGTCCTTTGTGCCAAAATGCTTATCATAAACTCGGCTAGCGATTGAGCCATGTCCGTCCGTCCGTCTGTATGAACGCCTAGATCCCGGGGACTAGAAGAGCTAGAGACACCACACTTTAAGGATTCTGACCACCTGAATTGATAAAAAAATCGATTTTTTATCATCATTTCTTTTTTATATAGACTCAATTTAGAATCGAATGCAACAAACCGCCGATGAAGAGAAGTTGTCGAAATTTAGCGTCAAAGTTAGAAGTTATGAGTATAAAAAGTTAGGCTATTTAATTCTCCCGAAAGAATGATATTTTTGTACGTTTGCCCCATTATTTTTTAAACTACAAAAGCAACATGTCTGATTTTTTTTATTTTTATGGTGGCATCACATTCAACTTAGTTTTTAATGTGAAGAGGAAAATATCGATTAAAAAATCTTCAAAATTCACAAAAACGTAAAACAGTCTGTAAATTTTGTTTCTGTTTAATATCCTTCACCTTAAGTTCGCAAACTGGGCTACATAAAATGTATGCAAAATTTGGTTTATATTGGTTCAACCGTTCCCGAGATAATGGGTTATTTGCCCTCTATAAGAAATACAGGGAAACTCGGCTGAGGTTCTTACCCCCTTAGCTGAAAGAGTATTCTTTTACGAACATTTAGAGACTAAGCACTTTAAAATCGGGTAAGAATTGTATATGCTATAGATATAATTTACGAGATATTGACGAATAAGTACATAAAAAAGAGGGTCCAAAACATGTTTTTCGAAAAAAACTCGAAAATGGTGCTTAGGCTAAAAAGGATTTTCATTTTCTTAAAATTACCCTAAAAAAACCTTTTTTACGAAGCTGCATTTTTCGCGTAAGCTAGTTAAAAAAAATGGCGTACGTAAATTCGGGCGCGGACGACTTTGGGATACCCTGTACCACTTGCTTGCAATAAAATCCTGTTTCTTCACAAAAAAAAAAGAATTTTTAAGCAAAAATTTTTTTTTTGACTGATCGGTTCTATGGGAGCTATATGATATAGTCAACCGATTTTGATCAAATTTAGTACAATGCTTAGGAACTATGAAAAACTCACGAATATCAAACACAACAAATTTTGTTAAAAAATCGATTTTTTGGAAGATCGGCCCTATGGGAGCTATATGATATAGTCAACCGATTTTGTTCAAATTTGGCACATTGCTTAAGTGCTCTAAAAAATTTCCATACGCCAAATCTAGTTACGATATCTTTATTAAAAAACGAAATATAGCGAATTTTGG
The DNA here is from genome assembly GCA_037043745.1 of Chymomyza amoena. Lineage (NCBI taxonomy): Eukaryota > Metazoa > Arthropoda > Insecta > Diptera > Drosophilidae > Chymomyza > Chymomyza amoena. Next base: position 101,439 of record JBAMAX010004442.1, on the reverse strand, counting down.
TTTAAAAAAGTTATTTTGGCAGATCGGTCCTATGGGAGCCATATGATATAGTTAGCCGATTTTGATCAAATTTGATAGAGAGCTTGGGAACTATAAAAAACTTTTGAATACCAAATTTGGTTACGATATCTTCAAAAACAAACGAATTATCCATCTAAAACCTTTTTTTGTCGAGGTCGTCTCGAACACCTATATGGGTGTTAAAAAAATTTATTCTTAATATCAAAAAAATAAAATAAACTTGTCTCCTATGGAATAATATGGGATCTAATGTGAAAGTTTGGTTTATCTAGCTCTTATCATCTCTGAGATCTAGACGTTCAAACCGACAGACGGACATGGGTATATCGACTTCTCTATTCACCCTGATCATATTTTAGGTAACTTTGGGGTGTCTCCGTCTACGTCTTCTTCTATATGTTACATACATTTTCGGTTTGCACAAACTTAATATACCCTTTGTACCATGCGGTACAGGGTATAAAAACTTTTTACGAAGCTGCATTTTTCGTGTAAACTAGTTTAAAAAAAACTAATCGACTAGTTTCCAACTAGTTGCCAACAAATACCACTTTTAGTGTATATATATCTATGTAAATCTATGTAGGCAACTATAAAGTTACCTCATATTATTATAAAACTGCAGGCAGGGTAACTCAAAGTCGGCCGCGCCTTTCTTTTTTTACAGCTTTTTTGTTATTTTTCATAACACCATTTTTTTTTTTTTGCCTAGCTATTAGCAGCTGACTGAATTAGAAGTCGAAGTGCGCCCACCTCGCCGCGCGCCACCCACCTGATCAAAGCACCGTTAACAATCAGCTGACATGCACAAATAAAATTCTCTCTCTCTCACACACACACAAACGCACACACGCGCACACACACACACACTCTGAGAGAGATCTAAAGGCGCGGCATTATGAATTGTACTGTGCCAATGTATTTCTAGGTTATGGTCAAGGCAAACTCAATGCCGACGTTAAATTTGAAGGCTAAATACACGTAGTATATAGGCATACATACATATACTATATGTATGTATATACATATATAAATCTAATTGTTAAACAAAATTTTTTTAAGATAATTTGTTGTTCTTTTTGCACGTCGACTGCTATCGCCTCAAATTTATTTTATTTTTGTTTGGACGCTGTTTTTGTTTTTGCTTTTTTTTTGGTTTTTGCTTTTGTTTACGATGCGCGCCGCACACGCTCCACGTAAGCGTTTGGAAGCGAGGGGCGGTGTGGCGGCGTGTGGGGGGTGTGAGCAAGCGAAATGAAGGGGCGGCTTTATATACTACTTGGGGAAAGAGTAACAAATAAGGCAGCAAATAGAAAATACGCAGTGCTCCTAATGCGGCTGATTAGACAGCGATAAAAGTGTGTTGAACTTTATAAAAATATACATATAGTATGTACAAAATGGATGCATGTATGATGATTATGTATGATTGTACATAAGTATGTATGATTGTACATAAGTATGTATGACTGACTACAGTCAGAATAAATATTCTGCAGACACTTTTTATTGCATTATGTGTTTTAGCAGTGCAGTTACTTCGAAACAGGTTAAAAAATAAAATGTTACATGGAAATATGTTGTAAAAGAAATTTTAATATAACAGAGCTGGTACGGGGGCAGTTTAATAGATTTATGCTTATCAGGCTGCTCGACGAAGATTCCGGCGGCATTAACATGATGTAATTCATTTTAAAGGCGACTCAGCAAACTGGTTCAATATTTGTATGTAAGCTATATAAAATGATGAACCAATTTTGAACAAACTTCATCAAAATACAACTGACATAAATTTGGTCAAGATATTGGAACAAAAAAGTATATTTTTCTGGAATTTTTTTGTGCGTTTTTATGTGTTCATATTATTCAAAATATTTGGGTAAACTTTAGCTAAATCGGTTCTCTTTTTTATACAGCTACCCAACAAAAATTGAACCAGGTATAAAATGAAAAAATAACTAACATAAATTTGATCGCAATATTCTAAAATATTACGGCTTTGAAAGAGCTTGAGAAAAACAAATTTCCTTCAAGTTAGCACAAAAAGCCTTTTTTTTAAACTTTACCGACAAATATTTTTATTTATTTAAACTTATATGAATTTAGTTAGTTATTTCCTTAATTTATTTTCATAGCAGTTAAAGCATTTACTTAATTTTTTTTACACGGTTTTTTCTGGAACTAATCTACCGTGTAAAAACATAATGAGGAGTATAAGATTAAAGATTTTTTTACCTGAAAAGTTTAAAAATTTTTATTTAAAATTTTTCAAAATAGTTAAAAAATCCTAATCCTGTCAGAAAAGTTACTTATGATTGTTACATATTGAAAAATATCTTGCAACAAGCTTCAAAATAAAATTTAAAAAAAAAAAATAAAATAAGGACGCAGCAAATTTTATTTCTTAAATGTGTTATCCAATAGATCTCTCTCTTAACTGAGTCCTGACTTCTAACAAAACATGATAAATATATTCTGCGAAATCATAAACAAATTTTCGGACTCTCAGGACGCCCTCAAATATTATTTTTAAATCTAAAACTTTTTTTTTCTAAACTGAGTTCAAATACCAGTTCTATATACAATAGTTCTACCTAACTCAACAAACTGGTGAGAAAATTAATTCGGAAAATCTATATCGAACTCCAGTAAAGTTATGTATTGTATGCTTCGAAATATCTATTAATTTATACAAAAAAAATTTAATTTTTGGAATTAATGGAAGGCCTCTCAGGATGCCCTCAATGTTATTTCTTAGATGTGTTACAGATCTAATCTCTCTCTTAACTGAGTCCTGACTTCTAACAAAACATAATAAATAAGATCTACGAAGTTATAAACAAATTTTCTGACTCTCAGGACAGCTCTTTCTAAACTGAGTTCAGATACCAGTTTATGATACCAGTTCTACATAGTTAGATAGCGAAAAATCGAAAAACCGGGAAATCAAAAACCAGAAAAGTCATGTATGCCATAAAAGTTTAAAGAATTTTATTTTTTTTAATTACAATTTTTCAAAATAGTTCCGAAATCCTGATCTTGTCAAAAAACTTGCTTGTGATTGTTACATATTGAAAAAAATCTTGCAACAAGAATCTTCAAACTTAAAATAGATCGCAAAAATCTAAAATCGTGTCCAAACTTTTATTTTCGGGTTTGTATTAATTTGAAATAAGATTTTTGTGGCACTTACTAAAAGCAAATTTTTTTTTTATTGTTGGAATTGATCGACTAAAGACAAAAAATCACTTAAAAGTTGAGTATCACAATAAAATAAATCACAAAAAGTCACAAACAAAATTTTTAAAGAATTTTTATTTATGCCAGCAGAAGTTCTTTTCTTAAGAATATTAATATTATTTTAAGATTATATGATCTTTTTATAAAAATTTTGGTACCAAAAATTACAAATTTCATGGCCTAAATTGTTTTTTATACAGGAAAGGATTATAAAGTATTGAATTAACTATATCTTAAAAATCCCAAGTATTTCTCGAAATGGCAACCTGTGCATACACCTCGAACTCGCTTTCTGGAATTCAGCTTAAAAATCTTCTAAAGAGCTTTATCCATATGCCTTCAGGTCTCTACTTGAGGAACTTTGCATTTGAGAATTTCCCGACTTGAAAGTTTTAAAGATTAAAGGATTTCGATAATATCAATGGTAGAAACTGCGCATACACCTTCTGGAACTCACTTTCGGGAATCTCTTGGGAGATGCCGTCAAGCCAGCTTGAAAATCTTCTATGGAGCTCTATCCATATGACTTGACTTGAAAAACTCTGCATTTGGGAGTTTCTCGATTTGAATGTTTAAAAGATTGGAGGGTTTCGTTAATATCAATGGTAGAAAGCTATAACTCAAACCTAATTGAGTTTATCAGGGGTGCCACAGAAAACCAATTCGATTTCAATTGCAATTCTTGGTGCCACAGACATGGCTAACAAGGGTTTTAAAAAAACCAATTCGATTCAATTTCGATACAATTCCAATTCTTGGTGCCACATACATGACTATGAGCGGTTTTAAAACCGTTGTTAGCCATGTCTGTGGCGCCAAGAATTGCAATTGTATCGAAATTGAATCGAATTGGTTTTCTGTGGTACCCCTGATATATATGCCATAACTTATAGGAATTAAAAACAACTTTAACATATATTTATAGAACTTGTGGGCTCCCTTATTTATTTCAGGAGAAATCATTCCTTCTATACTTTCAAAAATTGTTCCAACTTTCATCTAATGAGGAATGTAAAATAATAAAATAAAATGTTTACCCATTTTGAGTTTTCACAATTTTTTCGAAAACATTTTACGATGCTTCCCGATAATATCTCTTATTTATTTCAGGATATACCGTAAAATAATTTCTTCTATACTTTCAAAAATTTCCCAAATGTTTATCTAAGGTAGTTTGCAAAATAATAAAATAAAACATTTTGGGTCTTCACAATTTTGTCGGCCACATTTTACGATATTTCCCGACATACATAAAAATTTTCTTTTTTACTTACAAAAATTCCCCAAACTTTAAATTAAGAATAACTTTGTAATGAATTAGTGGGCGACCATATTTATTTCAGGATATTCCGAAAAATAATTTTTCCTTTACTTTTAAAAATTTCCCAAACGTGAGAAATTGTCCCTTAAGTGACCAAGGGAGAATGCGAAATATTAATATGTTTAATGTTTTTTGGGTTTCGACCATTTTTTCGGCAACATTTTACGATATATGCCGATAATATCTCTTATTTATTTAGGGATATACCGTAAAATAATTTCTTTTGTATTTTCAAAAATTACCCAAATGTTGATCTAAGGGAGATTGCAAAATATTTTATATAAAACGATTACCATTTTGGGTTTTCACCATTTTTTCGGAAACATTTTATTTATAGATATTTTCAGATATATCTCTTTATTTCAGGTTATTTTTTCTATACTTTAAGGGAGATTTCAAAAATAAAATCAAACGTTTACCATTTTGATTTTCCACTTCATTTTACGATATTTTAAGAGTTATTGTATTTATTAACAAAAAATCAAAGATCGTAAAAATCGGTCCAAAATTTGATCGAAATTGTTCCACTATTTTATATGACTACCATACAAAAGTTGAAAGAGCGCGCTCTGCAAAAAATTATGGGTGAAGACCAGTGCCTTAGAGAGAATATCCGGGCCCCGGGGGAAATCTCGGATCCAGGCAACTATCAATTTTTTTTTATTCATAAAAATACGTATAATTGTTGAAAATTATGAGATCATCATAAAAAAAAGGATACAAAGGATTTCCGAGAGAATTGATGATTTGGATTTCATAAAACCCTAATGCAAAAAACTTTCCGAATGACTTTTGAGTCCGGGCTGCACCGAAAACTACGGGCCCGGGGTAAAAAGTCCCCAAGTAAACTGAAAGAATCTATTCTTGCGATAGCAATATCAAAAGATAGACGTACTGTCGTCGGGTATTCATAGATTAGGGTCTAATTAAAAACTTGCAAAATAAGGCAGTTGACTCAGAGTCATTACTAAGTGTAGATAATTTGACTTCGCAAACTTTATACCACAATGTCCAAAAAGTCTTCTAGAAGATCTTGGCGGATTCGTATACAGCGGGAGTGGAAACTAACAAAGGTTTCGATCTATAATCGGAAATATATAAATTTGACTACTTTCCGGACAGGTCTTGTATAGTTAAGGAGGCACTAAGAAAAGATGTTCAATGTAAAAACTACTTAGAAAGCAAAGCGTATTTTACAGTCGTCGTGTTACGAAAATCTGGACATGGTCAAAGGAATTTTTTATTTAAAAATAAAATGTTAGGGCTCCCCGGCAATAGGTAGATCATTTATACGTTGCATTTTTTTGAAAAACAATTTGGATAGAACGCTTAAACTATGGATTAAGATTCTAATAAATATCAGTGAAGATCTTCATTAATTCCGAAGTAAATTGCATTTTATAGTCGGCATGTAGCAAAAGTCTAGGCGTAATCAAAGGAATTTTTTAAATAAAAAAAAATGGCGTACGTAAAGTCGGGCGCGGACGACTTTAGGATACCACTACCTTGCAATAAAATCCGGTCCCTTCACAAAAAAACAAAAACAGAAGAATTTTTAAACAAACATTTTTTTTTACCAATCGTTCCTATGGGAGCTATATGATATAGTCAACCGATTTCAATAAAATTTGACACAGTGCTTAAATACCTTAAAAAAGATCGGAATGCTGAAGCTTAGTTCAAATATCTTTAAAAACAAACGAAACACAACAAATTTTGTTCAAAAATCGATTTTTCGGAAGATCGGCCCTGTGGGGGCTATATGATATAGTCAACCGATTTTGTTCAAATTTGGCACATTGCTTAAGTGTTCTAAAAAATTTCCAAACGCCAAATCTAGTGACGATATCTTTATTAAAAAACAAAATATAGCGAATTTTGATTTAAAAAAGTTATTTTGGCCGATCGGTTCTATGGAAGCTATATGATATAGTCAACCGATTTTGATGAAATTTGGTACTGCACTTGTACCATAAAAAACTTTTAAATACCAAATTTGGTTACGATATCTTCATGAACAAAGGACTTATTCATCTAAAACCCGTTTTTTTTGTCGAGGTCGCCTCAAACACCCATATGGGAGCTATATAATTTATCCGCGATATCAAAAAAATAAAATAAACTTGTCTCCTATGGAATAACATGGGATCCAATGTGAAAGTTTGGTCACTCTAACTCTTACCATCTCTGAGATCTAGGCGTTCAAAAGGACAGACGGATTGACGGACATGGGTATATCGACTTCTCTATTCACCCTGATCATATTTTAGGTTACTTTGGGGTGTCTCCGACGTCTCCTTCTATATGTTACATACATTTTCGGCTTGCACAAACTTAATATATCCTTTGTACCATACGGTACAGGGTATAAAAAGCTGGGACTCCCCCAACTATAGATAGATCACTTGTTTTGAATTTATTTTTTTGAAGAACAATTGGGACAGAACGCTTAAACTATGGATTGAGATTCTAATAAATATCAGTGAAGATCTTTATTAATTCGAAGTAAAGGGCATTTTATAGTCGGCATGTAGCATAAAAAAAAAATTGTTGGGACTCCTCCATAAATAGGCAGATCACTTCACAAGAATGTAATGTGTATTAATTAAAAACTAAAGGGTATTGACAAGTCGAACATGGACAAAAGAACTTAAAAAAAAAATAGTTGGGGCTGCCCTAGCCATACACAGATCACCTTTCACTTGGTTTTACGAAAATGTAATACATATTAATTAAAAAGTAAAGGGTATTATAAAGTCGGAAATGGACAAAAGAGTTTTTTGAAAAAATAGTTGGGGCTTCCACAGCCATAGACAGAAAGAAAACTTATGCCTGGTATTACGCCCATAATTTTTAAATAAACTCTTTTTTTAATATGAGTTACGAAATTAATTAATTAAAAAGTAAAGGGTATTATAAAGTCGGAAATGGACAAAGGCATTTTTTTTTTAAATAGTGGGCATGCCCCTAGCAATAGATAGATTACTTCTACTTAGAATTACGCCTTTGTGTAATTTTTCTTAATACTTATATAATTAAATTTAATTAAAATAAATTATTGCACTTGCAATAAATTTAAACTAAAATTAACATTTGTTTGGTTAACAGCATTTCATCACATTTGCTTTTCACTCAGTCAGCATAATGTTAATCAACAGCTTTCCCTTTTTACAAAGAGTTGCCACTGTTAGCTGCACATTTCTCTTAACGCACAATTTACGTTGCTCTTAAAATGCGCGCAGAGCAACAAAATGTTGTTGTCACTGAGAGAGAGAGAGCGCGCGCAAAAGAACTTCTGACTTTGCACGTAGCACGTTTCTAATTGGAAAAGCTCGTAGGAAAAAAATCAACAACAACAACAAATGAGCGGCATTTGACTGACGTCAGCAGCGGCTTAGAAATTTTACAGCCAAGACAAATGTTTAATTTGCTTGCAATTATTAAAACTACAATAAAGTTAATTATATTATATATATATATACATACATATGTACTAACCTGCTGCTTGCAATTTAAGCTGTGTGTGTTTGTTTGTGGTTGCCTTTGTTGCTATTGTTGCCAAAGTTGTATACATATATATGTATTTTATTTAATTATACTTTTTTTTTGCACTGTTTTTGCGCTTAATTTGATTTTTTTCGCATTTAATGTGCTGTTGCTGTTGTTTTGCCTAAAAATAAACCGAATGCAAAACAAATTAACATTTCTCTGCACACACACACACGCGCACAAATGCATACATAGCGGCATACACCCACACGCCAAAATGTGCTTGTGTGTGTGTAAGAAAATGCAACGGCATAATGTCGGCGCGTTTTAAACTAAAGCAAATACAATTTAATTAGCAACATTAATTTGTTAAATAATTACTTTATTTTTTTTTTGCTGTAGCTGCTTGTTGTCGTGGCTTGTGTTTGTTGTGAGTTTTAAAACAGAAAAAAAAATCGAAATCAACAATTTGTACAATTTGACAACACGCACCTTTGAATGACGAGTTTTGCTGCGGTTGCGACTGCTGCTGCTTCTTGCTGTTAGCAATTTTTGACATTCACACAAAATGCTGCGCACAGTATTTAAATACCAGTCAAACAGTGAGTGCACACTTTTATTACTAAAACGCGCGCTGTGTAAACACTCTTTGCATAAAATAGTGTGTTTTTGCAAGAATATATTTGCGCATTTTGTTTGTTAATAAAATTTATTTATTTTACTTTTGGCTGCAGTTATACGCTGCAGCGGCTTAAACAAACTGCGTCTGCGCTATAACAGCCGTCGTAACATGAATGCGGACAGTGGCAGCAGCGAATCCCAAGTTGCCGGCAAGTGCGCCGAGGCTGCACACAAAACGACAAAAAATGGCAAGTTGCTCAAAACTAACACAATTTTCTTTGATTTAAGTTATATTTACTCTCATCCACTTAAAGGCAGCGCCACTTTACAAAAACTACGCTCCTTTGCTCAGGAAAATGCTGCCGCTGTGCTGCCCAGCAAAATGCACACCGTGCTATGTGAGTTTCCCATAGCTGTGGACAGCAATGAGCCACCGCTGCCGCACAAGGCGGCCAGCTGCTGGGATGCGCATCATGTACGCCTGCCCTGTGCGCCAGAGAGCAAATATCCCGTGTCCAATGATGATGGCAGCTCACGTGTGGAGTCACGCTGGGATATGATTGAACAGGCGCTGCTGCAGCCTATTAACAATAGCCAGGAGCTGCAGGCGGCTATATTGAAGTACAATTCCAAATACGACGGACATTGGCATTTTAGCACGCTGCACAAGTTCTTCAATGACGAACTGGATGCGAGTGAAACAAAAGTATTCTTTGAGGATCTGCTGCCGCGTATTGTGCGTTTGGCTCTGTCGCTGCCACAGCTAATTATGGCGCCCATACCTCTGCTCAAACAAAATCAAAATCATGCGCTGACCATGTCGCAGCAACAGATTTCCTGTCTGCTGTCCAATGCATTTCTTTGCACGTTTCCACGTCGCAATACGCTGAAGCGCAAGTCCGAGTATAGTTCCTTTCCCGAGATTAACTTTATTAGGTAAGTAGTTAATGCTGCAAACAACAATTATTAAAACCATTTCTCTTTCCCTAGATTATATCAAAGCAAAGGACCGGCTGTGTTTGAGAAACTCAAATGCATATTGCATTACTTTAGACGCGTTTGTCCCACCGAACGCGATGCCAGCAATGTGCCCAACGGCTGTGTTACCTTTATACGTCGCAGCGTTAAGCCTGAGGACTTGCCAGATTGGTCATTTATGAGCATGTCCTTGGGCCATATACCGCTGCATATAAGCTCTAATGGCACCATTGAGGATGACGGTGACGGTTTGCTGCAGGTCGATTTTGCTAATAAATATTTGGGCGGTGGCGTTTTAGGCGCTGGCTGTGTGCAGGAGGAAATACGTTTTGTCATATGCCCAGAGCTACTTGCCAGCAAGCTGGTCACCGAGTGTATGCGTCCACATGAGGCGCTGCTTATGATTGGCTCCGAGCGCTTTAGCAATTACACCGGCTATGCGGATAGTTTTGCCTGGAGTGGCAATCATGAAGATAATACGCCCTGGGATGCATCGCGTCGGCGTTTGACTGCCATTGTGGCTATAGATGCGCTTAGATTTGATAAGCCACAGGAACAATTTCGACAGGAGCTGATATTACGTGAGCTGAACAAAGCATATGTGGGCTTTATGCATCCACTAGCAACTGCGCCTCCGGGTGTCGCCACGGGCAACTGGGGCTGTGGCGCTTTTGGCGGTGATATTGAATTGAAAAGCTTGATACAGCTTATGGTATGCGCCGTGCATCATCGTCCATTGGTTTACTTTACATTTGGCAATGAAAAGCTACGTAATGATTTTTATGAGATGTATGAACTTTTCAAAAGCCACTGCATCTCGGTGAGAGCTCTGTATGCTATGCTGCGTCGTTACAAGTACAGCAATCAGAGTATATATCATTTTATACGCACGGAAATCGAGGAACGTACGGTAAGTGTATGTAAATATAGCCAATTAAACGTAAAGACAACTAATTTTGTAGTTGCAGGTGGGTAAATGATTTCTAGAGAATATGACGGCCAGCGTCAGCAGGTGCTGCAGCTACAGCTTAATCTCTTCAAGATATTCCTTATGCCAATGAGAGTCAAAATTAAAACCCGGCTTTCGACGACTCTGTATAAACCAGCCCTTCCAAAGTTAGATAATTGAGATCTATAAATGCCAAAAGATTTAGGAGTCCCTAAGTCTTTCTTCTGTTAACCTCGACTACCAGTGGAGCATAGGGCCTCAAACATCCTCTTGTAGCGAACTCTATTACGGGATTCACGGCTTATATCATTCCATAAGTAGCTGGCGGCTTGTAGTTTATGATCAATAGATCTTCTCCATGTTTTTGCTGGCGCACCAACGCGTCGACCTCTACCCTGAGGGTTCCAACGAAGTGCCTGCCGAGCGAGGTTCTCGTTGGATCTCCAAAGGGTATGCCCAATCCATCGTCATAACGCTCGCAGCTACAGCTTACTCTCTTCAAGATATTCCTTATGCCAATTTAATTGTTTTGACGACTTTGTATAAACCAACCCTTCCAAAGTTAGATAATTGAAATCTATAAATGTCAAAAGCTTTAGGAGTCCCTAAGTCTTTCTTCTTCGGTAGTTCATGATCAATAGATCTTTTCCATGTTTTTGCTAGCGTACCAACGCGAGGAAACTCTCCCCTGAGGGCTCCAACGTCCAACATCTTCCAAGAGTATGCCCAATCCATCGCCACTAACGCTCGCATACTTCCTCTGCTGCAGGTTTCCGGTTAGTTACGTTCCAGAGATCTACTTTACTAATACGGTTGGGCCATCATAGATGTAGAATCTGGCGCAAGCAAAAAGGCTGTTCCTCTCGTGCGTTTCCAAGTTGGCTGCGAGCCATAAAACAAGATAGACTTGAAGTTAGAGTTGTAGACTAAGTCTTTACAACTTGACAAAGCTAATGAATTGTGTGCAGATTTAGATTTGGTTTATAAAGGATTCGATTTTTAATATCTTCATTTGTTATTTACCAACCGATTGAAAGGAGCCAATACGGTGGCTGGGGTAGGATCAAGTGTTTTCAAAAGTAGAAGAAACATTTTTGAGTAAGGAGCTCGTTTTGGAGTTAGGAGCTCGTTTTTTCAAAAGTAGAACAACCATTTTAGAGTGGGAGTTGGTTTTAAAGTAAGGAAATCCGATTTTCCTTGAATGAAAGCTCGATAATAGCATTTGGTAGGGTGTTCCAAAATTTGTTTCACTACAGTCAAGTAATACACGACATCGAGCGGTACCTAAAGTTTGGCTTTTTCGAAAATTATTACATTTTCGTATCTTGGTACATTTCACCATTATCGTGTGGCCATGACAACCCGCTTTCGGGTTACGGCCGACCTCAGCAGCTCTCGCCAGGCGCCTCTGCTTTGCGCGCGCCTTCTTCAATTAGAAATACCAAGGGAGGATAGGTTCTCTTCCGCTTGATCTTTCCATCGTCGTCCCCTTCGTCTTCCTTCGTCGGCTTCTGCTTCGAATACCTTTTACGCTGGAGCATCGTTATCCATACGTACGACATGGCCGAGCGCAGACGTTGTATTATGATTTGCTGGACAAGATCGTCGTAGAGTTCGTACAGCTCGTGCTTCATCCGTATGCGATAGTCGTCCTCAAAACGTACGGGACCGAAGATTTTACGAAGACTTTTCCTCTCAAATACCCCAAGAGCAGCTGCATCAGTCCGTGATACATTTACCAAGTCCAAATAGTTTTTCCAATATTTCCAATCCCGCGTCTTTGCATACTTTTGGCCTCTCACTTTCTTTTTGTATCTCTCACTTTAAATGGATTGTTTTGAAATTTTTAAAGCTACTCAGAACAGTTGCTCATACTCCAATCGATACGCTACAGCTGCTCCAAATCTAAAGTTCTTGCAGATGACCAGTGGTGGACTTAAGGAAAAAGGCCCCGTGGGCAAAATTTCATCAGGGCCCCATCTGTTCAATGAAAAGTATGCTGAAATCGTCCAATGCTTCTGCACTCATTGTAGAACGTTGACGATCTTTGACTCTCTTCAATGAACTCATTGTTCGTTCGGGGAGGGTCAAACGCAACAAACTGCAGCATTCCGGAAAACTGCTGATCAAATTTTTTTCAACGATGAAGTTGAAATATTGCATTGGACTATGCTTGGTAGAATCTCGTTCTTGTGAAAAATATATATCCGCAAAACTGATAAACTCATACTTCAGAGCAGTTGTAAAAAAAGTTCGATATTTCTCCATCAAACTGCACACATTTTTTTCAAATTCTTTCTTTTCCATGTTTTTGTAGGATTCAGGTTTGAGAAATCCGAAAAGTGAGTTTATCTCATCAAAACCTTTGGCCCTTTCTTGTAATTCACTGCAAATTCTGTTCAGAAATTCAAAGTACCCAATGCGATGTTTCGTTGCCATATCCAGAGAACTGTCCTCTGCTCCTCTGGTTGGAAAATCCGCATTCTTCTATCCCATCTTCTCCCATTGAGATTTAGCTTTCGAATCGAAAGAATCATACTTGCTCTTCTCACGCAAGTTTTGCAAGTTCTTCATTACGTTTTCGAGAAAATTTTGAGCCATCAAAAGATCCACTTCTTTTTTCTGTAATTGAACTTCAGCAATGTCAATGAATGATAGGACTGAATGACACCATGTCAGCTTTAGTAAATATAGCCAATTGATCGATGAAAGTAAAGAATCTTTTCTCTCGATGTTTCTCGTTCTAAACAGTTGACAACACAGTCAAGATTTTGGATAATTGCTTCTACTGCTTTCAGCCCAACGAGTATCACTCTGGCCTTAGATGTGGAGTCTTCGTTTCTGTAATAGCGCTTCGCTTTCGATATCTTGTGTCTTTCTTCGACAGTCAGAGTTGGTCTCAAAAAGTTCAAGTTTCAATTCTTTCATAAGTTGGATGCCGAAAGCTTTTGTATTTTGAGACAGATTTTTGCTTTCTTTCAAAAGGTTTTCGCATCGCCGATGAGACTGCGAGAAGTAGTTGAAAATTCGCTGTAATGTTGCGAAAAAGAGTTTGATTGATTGGTTTGGGTGCCGTTTGAGTGACAACATATTCAAACTCAATTAGCGCTAATGCGCCATTTTGTTACACCACTTATGGGAACCACTGCTGTTCGGTTTATTCAAACCATCTCGATCCGTTAATAAACCTGCTGATGTCGTCTATGTTCTTTTCTGCCAAGTCACGTAGGCTTCCTAACGCGAAGCTTCCTAGTGCTCTGTGGCGTAAGGACCCCAATCGTAGGCACTCACATAAATAATGATAAACTGTCTCTTCTGTGTTCTCCTGGTCACAGCTTCGGCATCTGACGTTGTAAGGCCAGCCCATTTTCTTTGCATGGTCTCCTAACGGCCAATGTCCGGTTATTGTCGATGCTATTCTGAAGATCATTGTTCTTGGCTTGCTTAGCAGTTCGGCCGTTCTACGCTTGTCGTATCGCGGCCAAATTTCCTTTGCAATCTTGCAAGTGCCAATATTTTTCCATCTGGTTTCAGCCTTGTTCTGAGCTCGCAGAAGAAGTTCTCTCTTGATAGCGCTGAGGGGGTATTTGATAGCTACCTTCGCTGCTTCGCCATCTAATGCTCCTTTTCTCGCCAGTTCATCAGCTTTTTCATTCCCGTATACGTTCCTATGTCCGGGAACCCATACGAGAGCGATGTTCATTCTGCTTGCAAGGGCATTGAGACCTTCTTTGCATTGTCGGATGATTTCTGAGTTCACGGTTGGCGATTTGATCGCCAGCAAAGCTGCTTGACTGTCGGAGAATATACACACCTCCGCCAGCTGACTCGGATGATTATTCAACACCTTACATGCTTCTCTGATGTCAAAGACTTCCGCCTGGAAGATGCTGCTTCTGCTGCCTAGGCGATAGGAGAGAGATACTTCGAGTTCGTCCGAGTAGACCCTTGCTCCTACACCGCGATCCATCTTGCATCCGTCAGTATATTGTAGATTGCAGCTGCGTCTGCTCTTATTAGAATGAATAGTCATGTCCCACTCCTTTCGCGTCGGGAATCTGACGTCGAACCTCTTCTTGAAGTCCAATACTGGTGTTATGTAATCTGTTGATTTGTTAATCTCTTGACCCTTGCTGCCATGTCCGAAGGTACTAGTCCTCCAGAGTCCAGTTTCTTTGATTCTGGTGGCCGTGTTTGCTGCAGTTAGCTTTAATTGGATGTCAATCGGAATCACATTCAAGATCACATTTAACGCCTCTGCTGGGCATGATCTAATTACGCCCGTAACACCTGATTGATTTGATTGAAGGGCTGGCGAATTTTTCAGCTGCATGAGATAGAACCAGGTTCAGTTGATGCGCTGCCTGCGAACATAACGAGCGCGCCATCGAAAGCTTGACCACATAGATGAATTTTTTCGAATAGATATTTTTCAAACAAGACCCCAATAATGTCATGAGAAAACGAGACAGCAAGCGCGCTTTTGCCCACCTGTTAAATCCGGCATTCCAGTTGTTCCAAATCTAAAGTTCTGGCAGATGACGCTAACTTCACGAATCTTTCTATTTTCGCATGAAAAAAATTATCTGTTGCTTATACGGAGTAACAAGAGCCGCCATTTTTGCTTCCATCTAAGCTAATTGTTGTCTCTTTCTTAAAGTATCATCCCAAAGGCAGCTTATTTTTTTGTATGTTGTTAAAAGTCTGTGCAGGTTATTCCACAGTGGAGCGGCATTATATTATCTGAATTATTATGAATTGTTACCCTTATTAACTTTTTGTTTTTTATTTTCATTTAGGAAACCGTTGGCAGAAATCGCAGCAACAATGAAATAAAATCAGTGGCGGCCACTAAGCAGCATCAAAGCATTGAGATTTGCTGGATTCTGATTCGGTGGATGAATATCAGAACTTTGCCAGCGATATTGAGGATGAATTGGAAACCAATGAAATGCTTTTGGCAGCTACGCTTCAAGCGGAAGCAGCCATTAACAAAGGATGTGCTGCTGCTGCTGCTGATGCTGCAGCTGCCAGCAGCAGT
Organism: Chymomyza amoena; assembly: GCA_037043745.1. Taxonomy (NCBI): domain Eukaryota; kingdom Metazoa; phylum Arthropoda; class Insecta; order Diptera; family Drosophilidae; genus Chymomyza; species Chymomyza amoena. Next base: position 85,779 of record JBAMAX010004442.1, on the reverse strand, counting down.
TCATTAGCAGGACGCAGCGTGTCCCCAGCAGCAACTGGAGCAAGCAAAGCAACCCGCCAAATGACACTCAATGAAATGCTGGACTCGCATTATTTAAAGGAAAACGCCAATGGTTCCAAGCGTCAGCGTCAGCTAAAGGAGGACATGGGAAAAGCTGAAAGCAAACCGGGCAGCGCAGCCGGCAAATAAAAAACTTAGCACAAGAAGGGCTCACTATTTTTTTTTTTTGGGAGCCGACTCGGATCTTTTAGAACTTAAAAACACAATAGAACTTTTAAAGACATAAAAATTGTAAGTTAAGCTAGCTGGAAATGTCAGGCTAGAACTTTTTTTATAACTTGTACGCAGAAGTTAAACTAGATTTGCCACAAGCATTAAATAGCGTATAAGTCATAGTTAGTAACAATAGCTATATATGACTGTCTATATAAACAACTATTTGTTAAAGACGATAAGTTTTGGGCATCCCAAATTTTAGTAAACTAAGTTTCTTGTAGATGTCATAAATATAATGAAAATTTGGGACGCACAAGTTAATGATTTATAAGCTATTTTTTTTGTAAACTTCTGTAATTATTTGAGCACTGCTGTATGCCCCACCAGACATTGGGCCTTAATGCATGCAGTTTCTGTAAGTTAGTTTGGAACTAACTGCAGATAAGAAATTTATAAACAGATAAAGTATCTAACACTATGAGTTGTAATTTTCAATAAGATACAGATTAGCAAAATCTTGTCATTATAAAACTTTGAAATCACTTTAAGGCTTTTACTGTCGTTAACTTAATTATTTATTCCATCTAGTCCATTGTTGGCCAAAAAATGATTGGCCAGCATTGCTACAGACACGCCCATATTATAATCTCTATTTTTTAATTTGTATTAAATATTATTTGCCAAAAAGAGATGATTAACAAAATACATAATAATATTATAATACTTTACGAAGCAGCTGCTAAAAATATTGTAAATCACATTATCATTATGATGATGTTTAATTTGAATGTATCTGAAGAATATGTAACAAAATTTTATGCTTACGAGGGCAGGCTGAAAAGTAATTGTACCAGCTCGATTAAAGCTATTTTTGATGCAGCTTGATCTATTAGATTTGTTAAACTCATTTTTGTCTTATTTGTCATCATGATGATTATGTTTAATTTTAATGCATCTGAAGAATATGTAACAAAATTTTATGCTTACGAGGGCAGGCTGAAAAGTAATTGTACCAGCTCGATTAAAGCTATTTTTGATGCAGCATGATCCATTAGATTTGTTAAACTCATTTTTGTCTTATTTGTCATCATGATGATTATGTTTAAATTAAATGTATCTGAAGAAAATGTAACAAAATTGTATGCTTACGAGGGCAGGCTGAAAAGTAATTGTACCAGCTCGATTAAAGCTATTTTTGATGCAGCATGATCCATTAGATTTGTTAAACTCATTTTTGTCTTATTTGTCATCATGATGATTATGTTTTAATTAAATGTATCTGAAGAAAATGTAACAAAATTGTATGCTTACGAGGGCAGGCTGAAAAGTAATTGTACCAGCTCGATTAAAGCTATTTTTGATGCAGCATGATCCATTAGATTTGTTAAACTCATTTTTGTCTTATTTGTCATCATGATGATTATGTTTAAATTAAATGTATCTGAAGAAAATGTAACAAAATTGTATGCTTACGAGGGCAGGCTGAAAAGTAATTGTACCAGCTCGATTAAAGCTATTTTTGATGCAGCATGATCCATTAGATTTGTTAAACTCATTTTTGTCTTATTTGTCATCATGATGATTATGTTTAAATTAAATGTATCTGAAGAAAATGTAACAAAATTTTATGCTTACGAGGGCAGGCTGAAAAGTAATTGTACCAGCTCGATTAAAGCTATTTTTGATGCAGCATGATCCATTAGATTTGTTAAACTCATTTTTGTCTTATTTGTCATCATGATGATTATGTTTAAATTAAATGTATCTGAAGAAAATGTAACAAAATTTTATGCTTACGAGGGCAGGCTGAAAAGTAATTGTACCAGCTCGATTAAAGCTATTTTTGATGCAGCATGATCCATTAGATTTGTTAAACTCATTTTTGTCTTATTTGTCATCATGATGATTATGTTTAAATTAAATGTATCTGAAGAAAATGTAACAAAATTTTATGCTTACGAGGGCAGGCTGAAAAGTAATTGTACCAGCTCGATTAAAGCTATTTTTGATGCAGCATGATCCATTAGATTTGTTTATCTCATTGTTGTCTTATTTGTAACTAGAGAACAATCAAATCCGAAGCATTTGAGGCTTGGGCAAAAAGATCAATGAAAATTGTAAATTTTATTTAAATATGAACTTCGTAGAGAGTTACGAGTTAAACAATCCTTTTTAAAACAAATTATTTCTAAAACATGTATTGAAAAATTGACCAAGTCATCAAAATTGATGCATAGACAAAAATATCAAATAAATTGTTCTTATTTTTTCCATACGCCAACCTTTTGTCGAATCAGTTTTATAGGCCATCACCGAGTTGGCCTTTTTATGTCCCGAACCTTATTTTTACTATAGTTTGCACTGGTTCAGCAGTTGCTTGTTCTTTAGGGTTATGCTGTCTTGATCTCTATTTACGAAACGGCTCTACTTGTTAAAATTGATTATACCCAACACTGTCCTAACATAGTTATCCGTATATCATCTTCTACCCATGTTCATGGATTTTCTCAACTATTTTGAATTGCATATTTTCCTACATCGTTCTGACAGCTACTTATTAAAAATGTTTACTTGTTCAAACTTTTCCAATATTTAAGGGGGACTCTACCCTAAACAACATTATCGAACTTATAATACTTTTATAGAAATAAAAAGTTTTCTAACATAGACTCTTGCCTAGGTTCATAACTTTTCAGACAACCCTCGCAATTTCATACAAATACATTTATTTAGCAAACAATCAAAAACACTCCTAAAACAAAGTATTTTGAAAATTATTTTGTGGTTTTTTTAAGAACTTCGATACGGATTTGGTGTTCTGCATTTCCGAATTCGTAAATCGAGTTTTTCTGTATTATCTATGATAAGTCAGCAAACTAGGCAGCTTTCAAAAATTTTGTAAATTTTGAGTTAACAAAATTCAAATTCGATAAAGAAAAAGCTGCAAATAATTTCTTCGATTATGGCAAATTAAATATATTGTGAAGTATTTGCATTTGGGCCCAACTTAGAACTTAGATTTAAAAATTTTGTAGGAACTAAGTAGTCCTGTACAGGTACTTAGTCTGTGGCCCACAAGTAGAGATATTTAGTATTATAAGAAATTTTAAAATTGGAAATTCTTGAAAATTGGTCTGTGTTAAGCAGCAAAACTAAATTAAATTTATGTCAGCTGCGAATTGATTTTTTTTTTAAATTAAAATGTTAAAAATTAGCAAAATTAATGTTTATTTAAGATTTCCATTGTCTACAATAATGTAGTTTACACATAAATAAATGTTGAAATAAATACACTTACTAGTTTGTAATAATTAGATTGGTTAGATTGTTTAGAAATGGATCACATTTAAAAGAAAAGAAAATATTGTATGTCAAAGACGCTTTGTTTCTTAGGAACATAAATTTAGCATGACTGCTCTAATTCTAATTCCAACTTGTCGATTTATTGTTTTAGTTATAATCGAGTTTTTTCCAAAAGGCAGTATCTGTTCTCAGCCTTACTGCCTGCTCCGGCTTTAATTACATTGTTTCTAAGAATTAATTTCGAAGTCTTAATATTCTGTTCTAAACTGGAGAAGAATGCGCTTAGGTCTAGATCTCGTATTTGCTAAATAAGAGATTGATTAAAAGTTAAAAGAAGCAGAGCTGACAATTTAATTTTTATACCCTGTACCGTATGGTACAAAGGGTATATTATGTTTGCGCAAGCCGAAAATGTATGTAACATATAGAAGGAGCCGTCGGAGACACCCCAAGTTACCTAAAATATGATCAGGGTGACTAGAGAAGTCGATATACCCATGTCCGTCTGTCTGTCCGTTTGAACGCCTAGATATCAGAGATGGTAAGAGCTAGAGTAACCAATCTTTCACATTAGATCCCATATTAGTCCATAGAAGACAAGTCTATTTTATTTTTTTGATATCGTGGTTAAATTATCTAGCTCCCATAGGCGTGTTTCAGATGACCTCGAAAAAAAAGTTTTAGATGAATAATTCGTTTGTTTATGAACATATCGTACCCAAATTTGGCATTCAAAAGTTTTTATAGTTCCCAAGCACTGTGCCAAATTTGATCAAAATCGGTTGACTATATCATATAGCTCCCATAGGACCGATCGGCCAAAATAACTTTTTTAAATCAAAATTCGCTGTATTTCGGTTTTTAATAAAAATATCGTCACCAGATTTGGCGTTTGGAAATTATTTAGAGCACTTAAGCAATGTGCCAAATTTGAACAAAATCGGTTGACTATATCATATAGCTCCCATAGGTCCGATCTACCAAAAAATCGATTTTTTAACAAAATTTGTTGTGTTTCGTTTGTTTGTTAAGATATTGGGACCAAATTTGACATTCGTGAGTATTTTATAGTTCCTAAGCACTGTACTAAATTTAATCCAAATCGGTTGACTATATCATATAGCTCCATAGGACCAATCGGTCCAAAAAAACGTTTTTTATACAAAATTCGATGTGTTTCGTTTGTTTGTAAAGATATTTGAACTAAATTCAGCATTCCAATCTTTTTTAAGGTATTTAATCACTGTGTCAAATTTTATTGAAGTCGGTTGACTATATCATATAGCTCGCATAGGAACGATCGGACAAAAAAAAATGTTTTCCTTAAAAATTCTTCTGTTTTTGGTTTTTTATGAAGGAACCGGATTTTATTGCAAGCTAGTGGTACAGGGTATCCCAAAGACGTCCGCGCCCGACTTTACGTATTCCATTTTTTATAATGAAAAACGACTTTTGACATACAGGGTGGTCCATATAAAAATTGGAATTTAATTTTGCTATAAAAACAAAACGGCTGAATATTTTTCAATGTTCAAAGTTTTATTTGAAAGGTTGGTTCATGGCATTTGTTTATGAAAAATAATTTCGGTCAAATGACCACCACGGCTGGCTTGGCAGTATGCCACTCGATCGGTCCAATTTTTGAGCACATTTTCGATTGTTTCGGGCCTTATCCTGGCAACAGCGGCTCCAATCTCGTCCTTCAGCTCATCTATTGTTTGAGGATTGTTGGCAATACAAACGTATTTCACCGCACCCCAAAGTTAATAGTCCAAACGCGTCAAATCGCAGCTTCTTGGTGGCCAATTCACAACACCATTTCGGCTGATTATGCGATTTCTGAAGATTGTGCGCAGAAGATCGATTGTGGCGTTCGCTGTGTGGCACGGGGCGCCGTCTTGTTGAATCCAAATATCGTCCAAAGCTTCATCTTCCATTTGTTCAAACAACCAGTCGGTCAATATTGCGCGGTAGCCCACGCCATTGATGATTTCGGCGGCTCCTTCTTCATTTTCGAAGAAAAATGGGCCGATGTCGCCGCCAGACCAAATTCCGCACCAAACAGTCACTCGTTGTGGGTGCATTGGCTTCTCCTGGAACGCTTGCGGATTATCTGAGTCAATTTTGCTTATTAACATAACCACCGAGGTGGAAATGAGCTTCGTCCGAGAAGATGCTTTTTCGAAAAAATTCGGCAATATTTCCCAATTTTCTTCAAGCGTATAGCGTCCCATTTCGTAAATGTGAATGTTTTTACTAAATAGTTACCAATATATGAATGATATTTGACGTCTTAAAAGTCAAATAATCGGTAGTTCAAATTCCAAACACTAGATGGACCACCCTGTATTTGTGTCCAAATAAACTTTTTATACTTGCGAAGCAGTTCGTATAAAGGATTAATTTTGTTTGAAAAATCATTAATGAATTTTGAATAATAATTTACCATTCCAATAAAAGCTCTAAGCTGTGAAAAATTTTTTGGACTGGGGCTAACAGCAAACTGGCTGTCCGGAGACACCCCAAGTTACCTAAAATATGATCAGGGTGACTAGAGAAGTCGATATACCCATGTCCGTCTGTCTGTCCGTTTGAACGCCTAGATATCAGAGATGGTAAGAGCTAGAGTAACCAATCTTTCACATTAGATCCCATATTAGTCCATAGAAGACAAGTCTATTTTATTTTTTTGATATCGTGGTTAAATTATCTAGCTCCCATAGGCGTGTTTCAGATGACCTCGAAAAAAAAGTTTTAGATGAATAATTCGTTTGTTTATGAACATATCGTACCCAAATTTGGCATTCAAAAGTTTTTATAGTTCCCAAGCACTGTGCCAAATTTGATCAAAATCGGTTGACTATATCATATAGCTCCCATAGGACCGATCGGCCAAAATAACTTTTTTAAATCAAAATTCGCTGTATTTCGGTTTTTAATAAAAATATCGTCACCAGATTTGGCGTTTGGAAATTATTTAGAGCACTTAAGCAATGTGCCAAATTTGAACAAAATCGGTTGACTATATCATATAGCTCCCATAGGTCCGATCTACCAAAAAATCGATTTTTTAACAAAATTTGTTGTGTTTCGTTTGTTTGTTAAGATATTGGGACCAAATTTGACATTCGTGAGTATTTTATAGTTCCTAAGCACTGTACTAAATTTAATCCAAATCGGTTGACTATATCATATAGCTCCATAGGACCAATCGGTCCAAAAAAACGTTTTTTATACAAAATTCGATGTGTTTCGTTTGTTTGTAAAGATATTTGAACTAAATTCAGCATTCCAATCTTTTTTAAGGTATTTAATCACTGTGTCAAATTTTATTGAAGTCGGTTGACTATATCATATAGCTCGCATAGGAACGATCGGACAAAAAAAAATGTTTTCCTTAAAAATTCTTCTGTTTTTGGTTTTTTATGAAGGAACCGGATTTTATTGCAAGCTAGTGGTACAGGGTATCCCAAAGACGTCCGCGCCCGACTTTACGTATTCCATTTTTTATAATGAAAAACGACTTTTGACATACAGGGTGGTCCATATAAAAATTGGAATTTAATTTTGCTATAAAAACAAAACGGCTGAATATTTTTCAATGTTCAAAGTTTTATTTGAAAGGTTGGTTCATGGCATTTGTTTATGAAAAATAATTTCGGTCAAATGACCACCACGGCTGGCTTGGCAGTATGCCACTCGATCGGTCCAATTTTTGAGCACATTTTCGATTGTTTCGGGCCTTATCCTGGCAACAGCGGCTCCAATCTCGTCCTTCAGCTCATCTATTGTTTGAGGATTGTTGGCAATACAAACGTATTTCACCGCACCCCAAAGTTAATAGTCCAAACGCGTCAAATCGCAGCTTCTTGGTGGCCAATTCACAACACCATTTCGGCTGATTATGCGATTTCTGAAGATTGTGCGCAGAAGATCGATTGTGGCGTTCGCTGTGTGGCACGGGGCGCCGTCTTGTTGAATCCAAATATCGTCCAAAGCTTCATCTTCCATTTGTTCAAACAACCAGTCGGTCAATATTGCGCGGTAGCCCACGCCATTGATGATTTCGGCGGCTCCTTCTTCATTTTCGAAGAAAAATGGGCCGATGTCGCCGCCAGACCAAATTCCGCACCAAACAGTCACTCGTTGTGGGTGCATTGGCTTCTCCTGGAACGCTTGCGGATTATCTGAGTCAATTTTGCTTATTAACATAACCACCGAGGTGGAAATGAGCTTCGTCCGAGAAGATGCTTTTTCGAAAAAATTCGGCAATATTTCCCAATTTTCTTCAAGCGTATAGCGTCCCATTTCGTAAATGTGAATGTTTTTACTAAATAGTTACCAATATATGAATGATATTTGACGTCTTAAAAGTCAAATAATCGGTAGTTCAAATTCCAAACACTAGATGGACCACCCTGTATTTGTGTCCAAATAAACTTTTTATACTTGCGAAGCAGTTCGTATAAAGGATTAATTTTGTTTGAAAAATCATTAATGAATTTTGAATAATAATTTACCATTCCAATAAAAGCTCTAAGCTGTGAAAAATTTTTTGGACTGGGGCTAACAGCAAACTGGCTGTCCTATCCTTGCTTTTACTGAAGCCATTTCTATCAATGTGAAATCCCAAAAATGTTATTTTGGGTTGAAAGAATTCGCATTTTTCTAAATTTAGTCTTGTTGGTTCTTGAATTTTCGTTAAAACTTGTCTTAAATTTGACATGTGCTCTTGCATGTTTTTCCCAGTAACGCCCTGAATATTTCTCATTAAATTCTCCATAGTCTTTTGAAAAATTTCTGCAGCTATCTTAATGCCAAAAGGCAACCGTTTTATTTTCATAATAAGCTGATACTCCTTATCTAACTCTAGCTGGTTATAAGCATTACAAAAATCTAGTTTCGTAAATAACTCACCTCCCTCCAAAGATGCGAAAATTTCGTCTATCCTAGGTAAGGGGTATTTAAAATCAATCAACAGTTTATTTAAAGTGACTTTATAGTCTGCGCAAATTTTTTAATCGCCGTTTGGCTTTACTATTGGCCCTTTGACCGACACACAAATATCTAAAACTTACAATTCACAAGTGGTTCAAGCCTGCATCTCCCTAAGTAGTAAATGTATTTTTCGGTAAATTATTAAACATTTACAAACTCTCCATATTTTCATCAGATGATGCATTTGCATGGGGTTTTAATGTTAATCCCACTACCATGTTAGCCAGTATGTCTCATAGACGCGTCTTATATTGTATTAGTTTCGTTTTTAAATTTAATTTTAAATTACTTACTTACAATTCACAAGTGGTTCAAGCCTGTATCTCTCTAAGTAGTAAATGTATTTTTTGGTAAATTATTAAACATTTACAAACTCTTCATACTTTCATCGGATGATGCATTTGCATTGGGTTCTAATGTTAATCCCACTATTATGTAAACCAGTATGTTTCATAGACGCGTCTTATATTGTTTTAGTTTCGTTTTTAAATTTAATTTTAAGTTATTTATTTACAATTCACAAGTGGTTCAAGCCTGCATCTCCCTAAGTAGTAAATGTATTTTTCGGTAAATTATTCAAATATTATCACTGATTCGCAAACACACTGCGCTAAAGCTGCAGCTGCCTTTGCCAACGAATTTTCCAGAACAGATTTGTGAGGAATGTTTGGATGGTCTGAAAGCTGCTCATCACAAAAAAGCGAAATCAATTTATCGGCAAGCGCAGAATGAGCCGAAAGAACGTATCGCCCTACGTTGAAGAGGGCGATGTGCTGGTGGCTTCCGCTGTTATATATCGCAAGCAAATGGATGACTTTCTGGCGGCATTCAATGAGGCACAAAAACGCATCAACACTCCAGGAGCTTGCGATATATGCAACAGAGTGTTTAGAAACGCCCATGGAGCCGCCAACCATAAGGCGACGAAGCACGCAGACCTCCTCATAGTAGTCCACCTGGACCCTTCCGCCCCCTCGGCAAGAACCATTTTCGACCTGAAGTCCCTAGCAGGACTCAGTGTCAAAGTAGAGCCGAAGCGGAAGAGTTCAAAAACTCCACAGTGTCTCCGCTGTCTTAAATACTCCCACACTGCAAACTACTGCCACGCTCCCTGGGCTTGCGCCTTCTGCGCCCGAAACCACGCCACTGCGTCGTGCACCCGCAAAAACATTAAGGACGCCAATCCGGTATGTTTTAACCGCAAGGGTCCTCATCGGGCCACTTACAGAGGATGCCCTAAAGCCCCTCAACCACAACCCCCTAAGGGCACTCCCAAGGTGGCTTCCAAGCCTCCCCCTCCACCCAAAATACCTACTCCACCAGTTTCTCTGCCAACCCAAGTAACTACCAAACGTTCCTACGCCATAGTAGCTGCCAACCAGCCAACTACCTCCTCTAACAACAACAACCCAGAAATCGTTCCCCAGCTGCAACAGCTTTTTTGTGAGTTCATCTCCACCCTCTCCCACACAATTAACACCGCCCTCACACAAAGGCCCAACTAAAGCTTTCACTATCCTCACGTGGAACGCTAACGGACTCTCGTCCTCAAAACTATCCGAGCTGGTTGTCCTCCTGGACAATAAGTCCATCGACATTGCCTGTATCACAGAGACACACCTCAACCCGAGCAAGTCTCTGTTCATTCCCAACTTCGTAACCTACAGAACAGACCGCCCCTCCAGAAGTGGCGGTGTGGCGATCTGTATTCGCGACTCCATCGACCACAAAGTCATACACCCTATCTCACAAACTATTGAAGCCATTGGAGTCTTAGTCACTCTACACCATGACCCTTTACACGTAGTTTGCATGTACTCCCCGCCAGATGCCAGTGATATCCCTGAAATCCCATCCCTCTTTATCGATAATACCCCAACGATTATTGCTGGTGACCTAAACGCCAAAAAAAAGGCTTAGGGTTGTTCCGATAACAACTCCAAAGGAAATATCCTACTAAGAACCTCCCTTCGGCACAACTTCACTATTGAAGCGCCTACGGAACCTACATTTCATCCCTCAAATCCTAAATTCTCGCCAAGTATTTTGGACATATTTCTCTCAAGAAATATTACCCTCAAAAAGGACCCTTGGACTCTCCCCGAACTCAGCTCTGACCATTCCCCAGTATACCTTGAGGTGGATGGTTCCTACCAATCTTCTCCACCGGAAACTTCGGTAATAGATTTTGTATTATTAAAATACATCCTAGAAACCTCGTCATTTAATTGCAACCTCATAAAATCCACTTCGGATATCGACATGGCGGTTGAAGTGTTAACCACTGAGATTCAAAACTCTGTGAAACTCGCCTCCTCGCAAAAACCTCCTTGTAAAAGAAACCGTAAAGCTTCCTTCAGCAAATCTTCCTTCGACTCGTACATTGCCGAGGCCGAAAAACATCCCAAAAGTTGCTGGAAAGTCATTCGCTCTCTTCGCAACAGAAAATCAATTCCTCCCCCACTTGTCCTCAATGGAATCAAGTACTCCAGTGACGCTGACAGAGCCGACATCTTTGTCAAATCACTAAAAAACCAGTGTTCCCCATTTCTCAGTCTGGATAAATTTGCTCAATTCCACAAATCCTGAGATACTGCGCAATCCTTTACCCCCGTAGATAAAAACTTCCCTTCAGCTTCCCCCAAGGAAGTGGCAGACACTATCCGATCCCTCACAAGCCGAAAAGCCCCCGGTCACGACAACATTGGTAACGGTGTATTGAAGACACTTCCTCGCAAGCATATAGTGGCAATATGCAACATAGTTAATGCTATGCTTCGCTTTCACTATTTCCCCACCTACTGGAAGACAGCAACCGTAATTTTTCTCCCCAAACCCGGAAAACCCCTTAGTGACCCAGCCAGTCATCGCCCCATCAGCCTCCTGTGCTCTATAAGTAAACTTGCCGAGAGCATAATCCTCACACGCCTCGACAAATTTATTTCCGATAAAAACATCCTGCCGGACTTCCAGCACGGATTTCGGAAACGCCATGGCACAGCCCACCAACTACTCCGAGCCTCGGAATACATCGCCGACAGCCTCAACAAAGGGCGGCACACTTCCATGCTCCTTCTTGACTGCAAACAAGCTTTCGATAGAGTCTGGCATGAGGGACTCATCTATAAGCTAATACCGCTCAACTTTCCCGACTGCCTAATAGGCATCATCAAGTCCTATCTGACTGATTGGAAGATCAGATCTCGAGTAGGAAAAACTCTTTCGGACCCCCACCCTATCACCGCGGGAGTTCCCCAAGGCTCTTAGCTATCCCCTTCCCTCTTCAACGTGTTCTGTCACGACATCCCTACTGACGATAAAATACTTACCCTACAGTATGCGGACGACGTTGGCTCCAGAACCATAATATACGGTACCTCTCGACTCAACAAGTTCATCCCCTCAGTTCTTGAATGGTACTGGTGTTGGAAATTTGATATAAACAAAACCAAGTCAGAAGCCATATTCTTTTCCCGCCGCAAACCCCATCAAATGGAGCCCATCGGCCAAATACCATGGGGTCATATTTGACAGACGTCTCACCTGGTCAAAGCAAATAAACGCCGTCCGAGGTAAGGCCATTGGAGCCTTCCAACAACTCAAGCCATTCTTTACCAACCCTCAGGTGTCTCAATCTACCAAGTCCCGGGCTTTCAACGCGATTGTCAGAAGCATCTGCACGTATGCTATCCCCACTAAATACTTTGCCCTGTTGAGCCGTCGAACCCATATGTGGCTATTACCTTTAATTCTCGAGCTTTAGCAAACCTTTCTAAAACTTCATCTTGTAGTGTCATTATTCGCTTTACAGTGTGATCCAAAATATTTTGTAAAGGAACTACGGCAACAGTTTCAAAACCTGAAATATTGTCAGGTCTGAACTTTTTTTTCACATGCATCATGTAGTTAGGATATATATCACAATTACGACTTTTATTCTCCAGCCTGATGATCACATAGGTGTTCCAGAAGAAATGCTAAAGCTTCATTAGGTGACAACGGAATTGGATCCTGGAGCAAGAAACTTTTTTTTAAATATATTTTCATTGCCTTTTGCTGTTTCCCTTAGGTCGAACGATATATCGCTTCATTCGGCTTTCTTGCTTTCTTGAACAAGTAAGGATGTGCTTTGGTTTTCCTTCTCAGAACGCTCGGCCGCACATTTTCTTTTTATACGTTGATTTCCAGCAGAATAAGAAGTACAGTCTGTTAAGTAAGAGCGTGTATGGCATAACTTATCAAAAAATTGATTTGAAACAAAAGTTTCTTTACATCAATTTATCTCGAATCTTCCGAAGCATGACGCAATTATATCAATAACATGTCCAGTCACCACCAGCGTCAATAATCACCTGGCATCTCTGCGGCATATTTTCCACCAAATTTTCAGCATATTCGACGGGAAGCGCTCTCCAAATGCGTCGAATTTCTCGGAAAAGGTGTTTCAAAGTAAATGTGGGTCTTCCTCGAATCTTTTGGTTGATGAAGGCCCAGAAGTTTTCGATGGGATTTGCATCAGGGGACTGTGCAGGCCAATCCAAGGTGACGATGCCTTTTTCGCGCTTCCAGTCGGTACACAGCCGACTGCGGAGTTTGGGGTCATTATCTTCCTGCAGAATCCAATCTTCTTTTTATACCCTGTACCGTATGGTACCAAGGGTATATTAAGTTTGTGCAAGCCGAAAATGTATGTAACATATAGAAGGAGACGTCGGAGACACCCCAAAGTTACCTAAAATATGATCAGGGTGAATAGAGAAGTCGATATACCCATGTCCGTCTGTCCGTCCGTCCGTCTGTCCGTCCGTGTGAACGCCTAGATCTCAGAGATGGTAAGAGCTAGAGTTACCAAACTTTCACATTAGATCCCATATTATTCCATAGGAGGCAAGTTTATTTTATTTTTTTGATATCGGGGATAAATTATATAGCTCCCATGGGGGTGTTTGAGACGACCTCGACAAAAAAAGCGTTTTAGATGAATAATTCGTTTGTTTATGAAGATATCGTAACGAAATTTGGCATTCGAAAGTTTTTTATAGTTCCCAATCACTGTACCAAATTTGATCGAAATCGGTTGACTATATCATATAGCTCCCATAGGACCGATCGGCCAAAATAACTTTTTTAAAGAAAAATTCGCTATATTTCGTTTTTTAATAAAGATATCCTAACCAGATTTGGCGTTTGGAAATTTTTTTAGACCACTTAAGCAATGTGCCAAATTTGAACAAAATCGGTTGACTATATCATATAGCTCCCATAGGTCCGATCTTCCAAAAAATCGATTTTTTAACAAAATTTGTTGTGTTTCGTTTGTTTGTTAAGATATTGAGACCAAATTTGACATTCGTGAGTATTTTATAGTTCCTAAGCACTGTACCAAATTTAATCCAAATCGTTTGACTAGATCATATAGCTCCCATAGGACCAATCGGTCCAAAAACACGTTTTTTATACAAAATTCGATGTGTTTTGTTTGTTTGTAAAGATATTTGAAATAAATTTGGCATTCATATCTTTTTTAAGGTATTTAAGCACTGTGTCAAATTTTATTGAAATCGGTTGACTATATCATATAGCTCCCATAGGAACGATTGGTCAAAAAAAAATTTTTGCTTAAAAATTCTTCTGTTTTTGGTTTTTGTGAAGAAATCGGACTTTTATTACAAGCTAGTGGTACAGGGTATCCTAAAGTCGTCCGCGCCCGACTTTACGTCCGCCATTTTTTTTTGTTGATAATTTGACTTTTGGCAGTCGGTAATAAAGCTTTTCGATAAATTTCGACCATCCTGGGAGCATTCAGGTTCTCTGTGAAGAGATGCAAAGTGCCGAAACCCTTTTTTGAAAAGCATCCCCAAAGATGAATTTTTATAGGGTGTTTAACGGTTCGCTGGACAAAATTACTTGAAGACAAAGATCAGGCCCGTGGTATGATAGAATAACCACAAGCAGAAGATTCGTCAGAGAAAAGTACTTTGCTCCAATCGCGATCAATGTTTTCTGTTGCCCAAGCCAGTCGTTTTGCAACGTGTTTTTCGGAAAACAGTGGTTTCTCCAATGTGCTTCGATTTTCGAATCGTTATGTGCGATATATCTATACTCTTTTTTTCAATTTTGCTTGCCCTATACACAAACTTAAGCCAGGATTCCGCGAAAACAAACCCACGATCATTTTTTCATTCATCTTAATCACGCTTCATGTTGAGCCACGATCGGGAAGGTCATCGACGTTTTTCGACTCCTTGTAGCGTTGCACCCACTTCTGAACAAAAGTCTTCGCCTTTTTCAAATATTTTGCCGCCGCTGCATAGGACATTTTGGGTCCTTTTGGATGGGTGCAGAGAAAAACTTCCTCATTCTGCTTAACGAACTTATCTATATACAAAGTTTTGACTTCCAATCGAACTTTTTACTAGTGCGTCAAAGACAAAGGTTATGTCTACTCGTAACCGAATTTTTAGAGATCTACTCCTTACCGACTGCGGATAATGCCGTACACGCTCTTACTTAACAGACTGTACTTGGACGTCCTGCACTTTTCGGTTGCAGCTCACTTTAACTGACTCCTATTACCATCTTTGAAGACAACCAATTTTTGTGTTTTGGATCAGTTTTAAATCTTTCTACCATATAGTTGCATTTTGCATAACATATTTTAGCGTAGGCTGCAAAGTTATAGCATTTTTTCCTCTATTTCCGTCTCCTTAATTTCCAAAAGCCTTCCATTAAACTTTTTATACCCTGTACCGTATGGTACCAAGGGTATATTAAGTTTGTGCAAGCCGAAAATGTATGTAACATATAGAAGGAGACGTCGGAGACACCCCAAAGTTACCTAAAATATGATCAGGGTGAATAGAGAAGTCGATATACCCATGTCCGTCCGTCTGTTCGTTTGAACGCCTAGATCTCAGGATGGTAAGAGCTAGAGCAACCAAACTTTCACATTAGATCCCATATTATTCCATAGGAGACAAGTTTATTTTATTTTTTTGATATCACAGTTAAGTTATATAGCTCCCTGAGGGGTGTTTCAGTCGACTTCAAAACAAAAAAAAGTCTTAGATGAATAATTCGTTTGTTTATAAAGATATTGTAACCAAATTTGACATTCAGAAGTTTTTTAAAGTACCAAAGCATTTTACCAAATTTGAACAAAATCGGTTGACTATATCATATAGCTCCCATAGGTCCGATCTTCCAAAAATCGATTTTTTAACAAAATTTGTTGTGTTTCGTTTGTTTGTTAAGATATTGGGACCAAATTTGACATTCGTGAGTATTTTATAGTTCATAAGTACTGTACTAAATTTAAGCCAAATTGGTTAGCTATATCATATAGCTCCCATAGGACCAATAGGTCCAAAAACACGTTTTTTATACAAAATTCGATGTCTTTTGTTTGTTTGTAAAGATATTTGAAATAAATTTGGCATTCAGATCTTTTTTAAGGTATTTAAGCACTGCGTCAAATTTTATTGAAATCGGTTGACTGTATCATACAGCTCCCATAGGAACGATCGGTCAAAAAAAATTGTTTGCTTAAAAATTCTTTTGTTTTTGGTTTTTTGTGAAGAAATCGGACTTTATTACAAGCTAATGGTACAGGGTATCCTAAAGTCGACCGCGCCCGACTTTACGTACGCCATTTTTTATAATGAAAAACGACTTTTGACATATTTGGGTCCAAATAATCTTTTTATACTATAAAGGATTCATTTTGTTTGCAAAATCGTTAATGAATTTGGAATAATAATTTACCATTCCAATAAAAGCTCTAAGCTCTGAAACATTTTTCGGACTGGGTGCTAACAGCAAACTGGCTGTCATATCCATCTCTACCTATGTGAAATCCCAAAAATGTTATTTTGGGTTAAAAGAATCCGCATTTTTCTAAATTTAGTCTTGCTGGTTCTTGAAGTTTCGTTAAAACTTGTCTTAAACCGACCGATTTTTTGCAAGTTGTTTGAGGCTATTCCAGTCTGTATAGGATTCCCGAAGGTCAGCATCCACCATGCGACGCCAAGAGGTTGTTGGTCTTCCACGGCTTCTTGCGCCTTGCGGGTTCCATGAAAGCGCAGCTCTACAGATTTCGCAGGTGTCTTTGCGAAGGGTGTGCCCGATCCACCCGAAACGGCGGCGTTTGATTATTAATTCAATAGGAAGCTCATTAGTGGCTTTCAGTAATCCCGCATTAGAAATGGTGCGTGGCCACCAAATCCTTAAGATTTTACGTAAGCACGAGTTGACAAAGGTTTGCAGTTTCCAGATCAGGACCGATGTAAGCGACCAGGACTCGCAATCATATAACAGGACGGATTTTACGTTGGAGTTAAAAATCCGAAGTTTCGTCTTGACCGATATCGCGTTAGATGAGCAGATGTTGTTTAGTAGTGCGACGGCACCGCGGGCTTTGTTTATACGGTTGGCGATGTCAGCGGATGAACCGCCTGCTGCAGTTATTTTGCTGCCAAGGTATCAAAAATCCTGTTTGAGATTGAGTCCTTTCCTATACACTGTGAAACTTGGGACATTATTATCGTTCGAGATAAATTCTATTCTAGACTATTACGCCCTGAATATTTCTCATTAAATTCTCCATAGTCTTTTGAAAAATTTCTGCAGCTATCTTAATGCCAAAAGGCAACCGCTTTATTATCATAATAAGCTGAGACTCCTTATCTAACTCTAGCTGGTTATAAGCATTACACAAATATAGTTTCGTAAATAACTCACCTCCCTCCAAAGATGAGAAAATTTCGTCTATCCTAGGTAAGGGGTATTTAAAATCAATCAACAGTTTATTTAAAGTGACTTTATAGTCTGCGCAAATTTTTTAATCGCCGTTTGGCTTTAATATTGGGCCTTTGACCGACACACAAATATCTAAGACTTACAATTCACAAGTGGTTTAAGCCTGCATCTCCCTAAGTAGTAAATGTATTTTTCGGAAAATTATTAAACATTTACAAACTCTCCATACTTTCATCGGATGATGCATTTGCATTGGGTTCTAATGTTAATCCCACTACCATGTTAGCCAGTATGTCTCATAGACGCTTCTTATATTGTATTAGTTTCGTTTTTAAATTTAATTTTAAGTTATTTACTTACAATTCACAAGTGGTTCAAGCCTGCATCTCCCTAAGTAGTAAATGTATTTTTCGGTAAATTATTCAAATATTATCACTGATTCGCAAACACACTGCGCTAAAGCTGCAGCTGCAGCTGCCTTTGCCAACGAATATTCCAGAACAGATTTGTGAGGAATGTTTGGATGGTCTGAAAGCTGCTCATCACAAAAAAGCGAAATCAATTTATCGGCAAGCGCAGAATGAGCCGAAAGAACGTATCGCCCTACGTTGAAGAGGGCGATATGCTGGTGGCTTCCGCTGGGGAAACCAATGTAATATATCGCAAGCAAATGGATGACTTTCTGGCGGCGTTGAATGAGGCACCAAAACGCATCAACACTCCAGGAGCTTGCGATATATGCAACAGAGTGTTTAGAAACGCCCATGGAGCCGCCAACCATAAGGTGACGAAGCACGCAGACCTCCTCATAGTAGTCCACCTGGATGAGAACCAACAACCCAACCGAAAGAATAAATAAAATTGAAAATACACAGACTTAATGACTACACGTACAAGAGTCTCGAGTTCTTCGGAGTTCGCAGTTGGCGTTGAACGTTGGTCACCTACTAAGTTGTATTGCGGTTGCCATGGTGCTGCAACGATTGCCAAACTCTCCATACTTTCATGCAAATGTAATGCTGGAGCGGATGCCACAGTTGCTTCAAGACAAGGCAATGAATACCGGCTTGGTCTTTTTTAATAAGCCTTTGCAAATAGGCGGGAGTACCACTATAGAGTATAAGACGCGTCTATCAGACATACATAGTCATCTACTTCAGTATCACTTCTGGTATTCAATAGCTCGCCTTCACTGGGTGTAGAAGTTGGCACTTCCAAGAGCGCTGGAACATCAGAAAGATGTTTCTTATTATTTTTATTTCTCCGCTGGGTCAGACATAAGCTTGAGATTAAGGGATCGCTAGTGTCCATACATCTGTGGAAAACATCTTCCATGTTGTTTTGTCTGCTATTTTTTCGCGCGTGCTTTTGTCTATCATGCTTATAAACTTTGTTTCGAGCCTCAGATGCATTTTTACCCATGCAAACCTTTCTAAAACTTCATCTTGTAGTGTCATTATTCGCTTTACAGTGTGATCCAAAATATTTTCTAAAGGAACTACGGCAGTTTTAAAACCTGAAATATTGTCAGGTCTGCACTTTTTTTTTTCACATGCATGTAGTTAGGACATATTTCACAATTACGTCTTTTATTCTGCAGCCTGATGTTCACATAAGTGTTCTTGGTTAAACCATTTTCCAAAAGAAATGCTAAAGCTTCATCAGATGACAACGGAATTGGATCCTGAGCAAGAAACTTTTTTTTAAACATATTTTCATTGCCTCTTGCTGTTTCCTTTAGGTCGAACGATATATCGCTACATTCGGCTTTCTTTGCTGATACTGAAGCAGCTTGGACAAGTAAGGATGTGTTGTGGTTTTCCTTCTCAGAACGCTCGGCCGCACATTTTCTTTTTATACGTTGATTTCCAGCAGAATAAGAAGTACTTGGACGTCCTGCATTTTTCGGTTGCAGCTCACTTTTACTGACTCCTATTACCATCTTTGAAGACAACCAATTTTTGTGTTTTGGATCAGTTTTAAATCTTTCTACCATATAGTTGCATTTTGCATAACATCTTTTAGCGTAGGCTGCAAAGTTATAGCATTTTTTGCTCTATTTCCGTCTCCTTAATTTCGAAAAGCCTTCCAATAAACTTTTTTAAAATAAAGTCAAAAATTGACGAGGCTTTATGCTTATTCTGCAGCCGCACTTCAAGCAATTCTGCATGCTCGAACTCAAAGTTGCCTGGTGAAATTTGCGATTATATGAAAACGGGGAAATTCGAGGACAAGATTACACAGGTCTACAAATACAGGGGTCATGTGAGTTGGAAGGCTAAGGGTTATTTCCGAAGTAATTTGGTGCGTAGAATCCGAATCCGGTGTCAGAACTGGCCCATCACGTCAGGATTTTGAGATATTTGAGGTTATGTACCCAAAAAACGGCGTTTTTTCCTACTTTGAGTCATGTACAGGGCGCAAAAAATTTTTACGGTCTTTCTCTCCAGTTACATCATTTAGTACAACTCTTACCCTTTAATTTAGGGGTTCAAGGGATCAATTATGATTTTTTTTTCGCAAAGTTATGGCTTTTCGAAGTTACGAGATATATCCCTTCGACATCATTAGCATTTGCAGTAAGCCTTTGATATAACACAGGTCAACATGGTTCAGTTGCTGGAAAGCTAAGATTCATTTCCGAAGTAATTTGGTGCGTAGAATCCGAATCCGGCGCTCAGAACTGGCCCATCACGTCAGGATTTTGAGATATTTGAGGTTATGTACCCAAAAAATGGCGTTTTTTCCTACATTTGAGGTAAAATAAATATAATAAAAGTGAACAATATTTTGCGTAAATTCAACCACGTGCGCACAAAATAAATAGTCAACTTTCAGAGCTGAAGAAAAATACAAAAAAATTTTCCAAAAAAAAAGAATTTCATTTCTAAGTTCATTGGAATATTTGCTATTGGAATATAATGTGTTTTTTACATAAATCACGATTATGATTTTTCGAATTTACGTAAAAAAAGGGTTTTGGGACCATAGTGCAATGGGTGGAATTGTATTAGTTTCGTTTTTAAATTTAAAATTCGTGCGTCCGTCTGTATGAACACTTAGATCTCGGAGAATAGTAGAGCTACAGACACCAAACTTTACCACCTGATACGCATAATTCCTGAAATGTTGAAGTATGTTGAATCATGTCAATATTTTTCGCCGTTTCCCCTAAGTAGATTTTTTTGGCAGCCAAACCGTTTAATAATTTAATCAAAAATTTAGCGGAGCGATGCGTCATGTTCTCATGCCTCCGAATTTCAAAAATGAACAAAATCGGACAAATACAACAAGTTAAAGCCATAAATCTACTAATTTCAGCTCCCCTAGCCGATAAACTCCGTTAATATTTGACTCTGGGTAATTATGGTAATAAGCTACCTAGAATCACAATTTTTGGTAGGCTGATTCATGTGGGTCTAATGAACAAATCCACATCCGAATTTTATCGATGCGGACCCCCCACCCCCGCAGTTGATATACCGTGTTTTCTACTACACCCCTCAAGATATCAACATGATATTTACCCCATATATGTACTTTAAATTGATTTGAAGTAACTCTCGGTTCTAATTTGCAGAACTTGTAGGTACGAATATAGTTTTGCCCCAAAAAAACCATGGTCCAATTGGAAAATTCTTTGGAACATGTACGAAAATAATTGTAAAAAGTTAGTAAGTTCATATTTGGATGACCAGATCTCTGTAAGCTTGGATATGTACTTTAATGGCTTATTCAAAATCTATTGGCTGAACACTGCCTGTTGACCATTGCAATGAGATGTTTAAACGTTGAGACAACTCCAAGTTCCGGTTCCGTCGATGCTATTTAAGTTCGCGTTTCATTAGTTTTTATACCCTATACCGTATGGTACAAGGGCTATATTAAGTTTGTGCAAGCCGAAAATGTATGTAACATATAAAGGGAAACGTCGGACACACGCCAAAGTTACCTAAAATATGATCAGAGTGACTAGAGAAGTCGATATACCCATGTCCGTCTGTCCGTCTGTCTGTGTGAACGCCTAGATCTCAGAGATGGTAAGAGCTAGAGTTACCAAACTTTCACATTAGATCCCATATTATTCCATAGGAGGCAAGTTTATTTTATTTTTTTGATATTGGGGATAAATTTTATAACACCCATATAGGTGTTTGAGACGACCTCGACAAAAAAAAAGGTTTTAGGTGGATAATTTGTTTGTTCATGAAGATATCGTAACCAAATTTGGTATTCAAAATATTTTTTATGGTTCCCAAGCACTGTACCAAATTTCATCAAAATCGGTTGACTATATCATATAGCTTCCATCGGCCAAAATAACTTTTTTAAATCAAAATTCGCCATATTTTGTTTTTTAATAAAGATATCGTCACTAGATTTGGCGTTTGGAAATTTTTTAAAGCACTTAAGCAATGTGCCAAATTTGAACAAAATCGGTTGACTATATCATATAGCTCCCATAGGGCCGATCTTCCAAAAAATTGATTTTTTAACAAAATTTGCTGTGTTTCGTTTGTTTGTTAAGATATTGGGACCAAATTTGACATTCGTGAGTTTTTATAGTTCCTAAGCACTGTACTAAATTTAATCCAAATCGGTTGACTATATCATATAGCTCCCATAGGACCAATCGGTCCAAAAAACGTTCTTTATACAAAATTCGACGTGTTTCGTTTGTTTGTAAAGATTTTTGAACTAAATTCGGCATTCAGATCTTCTCTTTTAATGTATTTTAGCATTGTGTCAAATTATTATTATTATTGAAATCGGTTGACTATATCATATAGTTCCCATAGGAACGATCGGTCCAAAAAAAATATTTTGCTTAAAAATTCTTCTGTTTTTGTGAAGGAACCGAATTTTATTGCAAGCTAGTGGTACAGGGTATCCCAGAGTCGTCTGCGCCCGACTTTACGTACGCCATTTTTTTTACTTATTTTCGTTTTCCCTAGTTATGTAAAGTCTGCCATTGATAATTTATTAAATCAATTTCCACACACCAAAAACTTATCCCACTTAACGATATTATTTTTATGCAATTAGACGCTTTGTTATTATGAATGCTTGAAAAGATTAAGGCACACCCCAAGTGCTCCATCAAGGAATTTGATGTAAATAAAAAGTTTCTTTGAGAAAAGTGTCTGCAGGGTGTCCCTCCATCTCGAGAGCATTCCAACAAGTTGACAAAAGTTTGGCAAACGAATAAGTCAATATTTGACTTTAAATAACTTTTGAGGGTGAGCAAATGATATGAAAGAAAAAATTTGAATTTAAGGCAGTATAGGTAAGTCCAAAAATAGCTGAGAGATTCCAGTTCCCATAAGTTAGAGCGTAAATATTTTTTATTTTATACGTATTTGTTGTATATTATTTATTCAAATGCCAATTATGTTTATATAAACAGCGCTTGTATTATTTACATTTAAAATTTTTAATGCTACAAAGTTTCCATACAATTAATTATTTTAATGTATTACATTAAATAAATTTGTTTAGTTCGAATTTAGTAGATTTAAATAGGTTGCTTTTTATAATGCCAAAGTTTGGAAAAGACAATACTTGGCCAAGCTCCGGAAAAGTACACGAACATTGGGACGCTCCAGACACTTTGTATGTAAAATATTTTCAAAAATATTTTGATAAATTTAGTTAGTTTAACAATTTGCTTTATTTTTTAAATATTTGAACAACAATAATGACAATTATAAAAATTATAATAAAATATCGTAACCTATAATTTTAGCTTGTTTATTTTTATATTTGATAAAGTTAGTTAGTTTAACAATTTGCTTTATTTTTATAATATTTGAACAATAATAACAATTATAATAAAATATCTTAGCTAACAAGCTAAAATTATAAGTTACGATATTTTATTATAATTGTTATTATTGTTCAAATATTATAAAAATATTGTTAAAGATATTTGAACTAAGTTCGGCATTCAGATCTTTTTTAAGGTATTTAAGAACTGTGTCAAATTTTATTGAAATCGGTGGACTATATCATATAGCTCCCATAGGAACGATTGGTCAAATAAAACATATTTTTGGCTTAAAAATTCTTCTGTTTTTTGTGAAGGAACCGGATTTTATTGCAAGCTAGTGGTACAGGGTATCCCAAAGTCGTTCGCGCCCGACTTTACATACGCATTTTTTATATTTTTATGCTTTTTTACTAGTTGCAACCCTATTAAAAATTTTGTTTAATAGTTTCCCTCGATGTTATCAGAGCCTTAAAAATAAAAGCAACTAAACGAACAAAATTAATAACTTAACTAGGTGACGAGCCTCAAAAATTCATAACACGGCAGAGTTCTGAAGTAACCTCCAAAATATCTACTTTTTGGGTTATGTCAAAGCTGCGAGATGATGTGGTTCGAATTTGGATTTAGATTTCCGGGTTCAAATTGTGGTGCTTTTTTATTTGAATATGTTATAGGTAGGTTGAAGTGGTTGTCTTCCGACGCACCTAGGACTATGAAAGGCCCGTGTGTTGCCACTTGAGTTAGTCCTTAGCCTTCTGTATCCTCTTTGAACCAACCTGTCGATTTAATAAACAAATTAATCTTATTTATTCTGATTCCTGCGAATTCAGTAATATTTTCAATAGTTGCGGAACCCAGTGTATTCAGTCTCCTCCTGCATAGTGCCATGCATCCACAAAGGCGGTGCTCCAAAGCTTTCTCCTCCTCTACCTCCTGACAGCTTCTACAGTAATCCAAATGCGGCACGCCCAATCTATTGGCGTGCCTACCAAATAAGACAATGCCCAGTGGGAGTCCCTATTGTAGCTCTTATGTCTAGTCTGCTGAGTTTTAAAAGTTTCTTGGTTCTATTCAAGCTCCATTGCGGCCAGGTTTTCCTACTAATAAGACAGGTTCCAGTTTGTCCCTATACATAGTTTGCACCTTTTGAGAGGCTAATCCATTTGAATTATGCTGACGATATCTGTTTCCTGGCAAGTACCAACAGCGGGATGAACGAGATGTGCCAATCACTGCAAGGGAATGAAGAGATGGCTGGTCTTAGGATCAACTGCAACAAAACCAAAATAATACACACTGGCCGCTCAGCACATCAGCTCATTATTCTGAGACAGACGCCCATTGAGGAGGTCAAACAGATTATCTATCTAGGAAGTTCTGTATCGTCAGACAGAGGAACGGATCTGGATGTTAACAGCAGAATAAGTAAAGTCCGCAGCGCCTTTGGAATGTTGTCTTCAGTATGGAACTCTAGTCAAATTTCCCTACGCACCAAGTTAAGGCTCTTCGAATCCAATGTCAAATCTGTATGCCTGTGAAACCTGGAAAGTCTCCACCTACATCACGAGAAGTTTACAGGCATTTGTAAACCGCTGCCTTCGATACATTCTTAAGATCCGATGGTCGCAGATTATATCGAATCAAAAATTGTGACGCAAAACGAGTCAAAAGCTTTTGGATGTCGAAATTAGACAGCGGAAGTGGCGCTGGATTGGCCACAGGTTGAGGAGACCAAACGACAGCATCGTGAAGCAGTCCTCAAGGAATCCTCAAGTTACACGGCGAGTTGGTAGACCAAGAACTACTTGGAAATCAACAGTATTGGCCGAAGCAGCAACACAGCGTAAAACGTGGCCACAGCTGAAGTATCTGGCCGCAGATCGGGAAGGATGGAGGAAGTTTGTCGCCGCCCTATGCCCCAACCGGGGTTGAAGGACTTGAAGAAAAAGAGATAGTTTGCATCATTAATGATACTTTTATCTATTAACAATTTACACGTTGCTAGTGATATAGGTATCAAAGCCTTATCCGGCTGAAGTGGTACCGTTGTACCCCTTCTAGTTAGTTCATCTACATTGCAATTGCCCACGACATCTCGATGACATGGTACCTAAAGCAGATTTATGGTCAAGAATTTAGTAGCATCTCGTAAAGTCTTGTAACATTCCATTACTGTTTTGGATGTGAGCCTTACTGACTGTAGTGCTTTTAAAGCAGCTTGTCTGTCAAAACAGATCTGAATTTCCCCTTCTGTTAAAACACGATTCTTAATTATGAGAATACTTTCCATTATATGTTAGCTATGATTTCTACTTAGAAAACACTACAATGATCTGGTAAGCGAAAGGATTCGTTAATGCCCAATGAATTCAAATAGACAGCCTCTCCCACCTGATCATTGAGTTTAGATCCATCCGTAAAAATAATAACCTTGCTTTTGCAGTCTGGTATACCATTGTCCCAATCTTCACGAGATGGGAAACTTACACTTAACGGTTTGTCTAAGAATAACTCCATTGAGTTGGAAAAGTCAATGGATCTAGGAATTTTCGGAAATTCGCGCAGAATCGTCGAGTGTCCACTAGAACTTATGGCTAAATCTGCAGATTCTCTTAGGCTTAAGGCCGATTTCACTGCTATTTGCTTACTTTATAGATCTATCGGCAATAGATGCAGCATCTCTGTGAGAATCTCTAAAATGTGAACTAAATTTTGAAATGAACGAAAAAACACAAAAAGGAATCAGAAACGAAAACGTGAATTCCCCTTAATTGTACTTTTGCTGTTGATTCCTGCAAAATCATCTGTTTCTTGACGTTTTTCCTTGTTTTGTTTACCTTTTTATTTTTTTACAAATATATTCTAATGATATCTGGCACAAATTTCAATTTTGAACAAATATAATGAATCTTAAACAAAAAATGCCAATCTTGATATAGTGAACAGCCTTGATACTGTAAACAGGACTTACAATAATTAGTTTACTACATAAAGACGCGACTGTACCTTTAAAAAAATATCATAAGCCCATGGTCTGTTTTTGAAATCACTGTTTCGATTCTGAATCCTCCAAATAATAACTAAAACAACTTTTTTTTTTTAAATTATCAATATATTTTTACAATTATATTCTGTTTTTATATTCTCTGATAAGAGTAGGACCCATTGACGGGTTCACATAGCATACATATCTGCTTTACAAAACAATTTAAAGATAAAATCTGAAACTACGTCGAAAATAAAGTAACATAAATTAGTTGCAGGACCAAGCTGATCTATTTATGCATCTGCGGCGCAGTGTCCTTGCAAATGGTCTGCGCCACAAATTCAATGAGTGTCCGTGTAGGTCTGCCACCCATGCCCTCGCGTAAATATTCAACTCCGTGACCTGAGGTGCGTATGACATTCGTAGCATCAATATGCATCCACTGTCCACAAGGTACAAATTCGCGCAAGAAAGCGGCAGCCTTGCAGGGTCGTCCACCGCGTCCTATACCATAATTCTGTACATCACTGCGTCCTCCAGCACGCACAGCCTTGGTGAAGTAGTTCCATAGCGGCAAACGCCAGACGCGATCCCCGGTATGCATGCTAGCATGTTTGATCTGCTGCCACATGATCTCGGAATTGGTGAAAACACCAGAAGCGGCTTCATCTAGACCATAGCGCAAGGAACCCGATGTGGTGCCCACATCCACAATACAGCGTGGACAAAAGTTTTGGGCATACAGCAGTGCGTCGGCCAAAGATAGGACGTGAGCATGATCTGTGCATTCCACCTCAATGGTCTTGCCATTCATCGACTTGAACATGTCACCGGGGTGAAAGGAGTTGCAGCCAATCACATTTTCACACAGCGGTATCAGACCGCGTATGTTCACCGGTAGACGCAGTCCAGCCACAGCGCGCATGGTGGCCACTACCACAGCAGCACCAGTCATATCACCACGCATGTGATAAAGCGTGTTCTTCTCTTTAAGGCAAAGACCGCCGGCATCATAGGTATGACCCTGACCCACCAGCACAATCGGACGCTCGTCGGCACATGTGCCATAGTAGCTGAGCTCCAGAAATATGGGTGGCTCGCAAGAAGCTTTGCCTACTGCTAAAAAAGCATGCATGGACTGAGATTCTGCCCAGCCCTCCACCTTAACCTCTACATTAACGCCAGACTTGCACAAAACTTCCACGACCTTCTGTGCGAATGCCGTAGGCGTCAAAATATTCGAAGGCATCTCCTGCAGCTGCCTTGTCAGATTTTGCGCTGCAGCCTTTTGCAGACCTATACGCCAGCCCTCAAGATCACAGACATCATCCTTAGTAGTATACAAATCTATACTTGGCACAGTTGTACGTTGCTTGGGTTCTTTTAGCTCCTGGTATATCCATACGCCCAAAGCTGCGCCCTCGGCAGCCGACTCTGCATGTCCACAATTCTCCACTTCAATGCGATCTGTACCCAATTTGGCCAGCTCACGGCATGCTACTGCCACAGAGCGGCGTATAGCTTCTTTTTGCTCGTCCATCACTTCATAAGGATTATAACCAAGACACTCCTTGCCCAGTCCAACTACTGCTACCGCATTATAGTAGGGTATGCGCTCTGGCTCTATAGCAAAGAGTAAACGCGCTTCTCCGCGCTTAGGTAAATATCCCGACATACGCAGTACCTCCAACATGCGTCCACGGGTCTTCTCCACATTATAACGCCAGCCGGCTGGAGTCAAAATACCCGAATCGTTTTTATCGTCCTCATCAGCATAGATGCCCAAGACGAGGGCACGCGATGGTGGATCGGCACAAACTTCCACTTTCTGCAGTTGCAACATTTGGTTGATGGCCTGTGAGGCATAGCGACGCACAAATGGAACATACTCCGAAATCTTACGCCTTAGACTCAACATTCTTATGGCCATTTTTCACTTTTAGTTACAACGAAAATTAAAAAATGTTTAGTTTTTCTTTGTATTAAGTGAAAAATATAAATTTATAATTTTATTTTTTCTCGAATTTAAAAACAAACGTGTGCTCGGTGTTGTTTAGTTTGTAAAATGAATATAAAATGAACAAAAGGTTAAGGTATTGGTTGTGACACAATTTTCAATGGTTGTTTTGATCCGGAATATTTATTCTAATATTTTCTTGTAAAGAAGAACATAGCAGAGGACGTATAGTTTAGTGGAAGCTATCGGAAATTGAAATAAGGGTGATACCGCTTTATAGCTTATTTTATCATCCACTCTTGTAAGCAGCACTATTTTTGAAACTAGAAGGACGGTATAAATAAGCTAAAGTTTTTGGTGATTATATGGCACATTCTTACACTTTCCTTAATTTTAGCAACGTTCATCGGAATTCTATCTTTATGATACGTATTGAAAAAAGTACGCCTCGATGGAATTGAAGGACGTATTTACCCCTGTGTGGAGGAAAGACTCGGCCATCATATTAAACCTTACATATAAGAAATGACACCCGCAAAATTTCGGGACTTGTTTTGTATTTCCCTTGAGGTAACGTTTAGGCTGAGGCAAACAGGGTGATGCTAGGTGCACACTATTCACGTTTTGTTCATCACTCAGGACCCTTGGGACAAACTGGGTGGTAATAATTGGACCCAATCTTTAACTCATCAATAATCAATTGGTATCAAAAAAGTCGCTTAAAAAACTCTGAAATTTAATTAAATGATATCCAAATTAGGTGGCAACTTCGAAATTCGTTTGATTTTACCACCAACGCGCAAAGTTATTGGATTTTAAAAATGAAAATAAAAAACTATAAAAAACGTGTTTTTGGACCGATTGGTCCTATGGGAGCTATATGATCTAGTCAAACGATTTGGATGAAATTTGGCACAGTGATTGGGAACTATAAAACTTCTAAAAAACTTTCGAATACCAAATTTGGTTACGATATCTTCATAAACAAACGAATTATTCATCTAAAACTTTTTTTTTGTCGAGGTCGTCTCAAACACCCCTATGGGAGCTATATAATTTAACCTCGATATCAAAAAAATAAAATAAACTTGTCTCCTATGGAATAATATGGGATCTAATGTGAAAGTTTGGTAATTCTAGCTCTTACCATCTCTTAGATCTAGGCGTTCACACGGACAGACGGTCAGACGGACGGACAAACGGACATGGGTATATCGACTTCTCTATTCGCCCTGATCATATTTTAGGTAACTTTTGTGTGTCTCCGACGTCTCCTTCTATATGTTACATACATTTTCGGCTTGCACAAACTTAATATACCCTTTGTACCATACGGTACAGGGTATAAAAATTATAATAAAATATAGTAACTTATAATATTAGCTTGATTATTTTTATATTTGATAAATAGTTAGTTGAACAATTCGCATTATTTTTATGGTCCCTCATCGGATTTGGTGACTCTAAAAGCGTCGCATGGTTGAAAAGGTTCGACGCGTTATCATTAATTTTGGATAGGGTCCAGGACCTATCAACATTCCTGGAAATGAGCTGGCAGATAAACTTGCATTGACCGGTGCAGCAACACCGCAAATCGGTCCTGAACGACACTGTGGGGTTGGTAACCACGTGGTACGGGACCTATAGAGAATAGAGGAGTATAACAAACGACTGCTTCACTGGGAGCAGATACCAGGGGTTAAAGGGGTCAAAAACCCTCCACTCCAACTACAACTGTAAGAGGTTAAGTCTTACTAACTCACGGGAAGAACACCGTGAGAATCCTGACGGGATTTCTGAAGGGACGTTGTAGGCTCCGCAGTCACTTCAACAAAATTGGCATAGCGGATAGTGGACTATGTGGCTTCTGTAGCATGGAGAAAAAACTTCTTCGCATGTATTATGAGAATGTCTGGCACTCCCCGGTAAAAGAAACAAGCTCCTAGGCATGAACGTTCTCCCACCGGAGATCGTTGTTACCATAAGTTCAAACTTTCGGAAGCGCTCTAAGAGGGTACAATAGATCCACTTGGGTCGCAATATATCTTACTCCCAATAATAATAATTTTAGGCACACCTTTAGTTTTATGGAGTTTAGGAACTCACGAAACTGAGGCGTCCAGATGTAACTCTTAAAATAATTTTTTAAATGGGAAATCATCCAAACCAAATGTGGCGGACGTATTGGCGATGGAACTTAAATTTAGGGATATTTTAAGAAATCTGATAAAAGTCGCGGAATGTGTACATTATAGACCATAAATGACAGGTTGGTTGCAGTCGGAATGTGAGTGTGTTTAGGGGCACTGAAATTAAACGATATCGAGATTTGACGAAAAATTGCAGACATTCTTTATTAGGCACGTTTTAATTTTGAGTTAATAATTTTAGCTAAACAATGAACTCGCTCCAGAAGCTTCCAGCCGCGTTTACATGAGGTTTTTTAAAGGTTATGTCTACGCCGACTTTCGACTTTTTTAAAAAGTTAGATTAAGGTCTTCTTTTTTGACGTCACATCTTTGACTTTCTCTTTCACAACTTCCAAGTTGCAATTAACATTTTGGTTTGGCCTTCGAAGCTCCACGTTTTGTGGATCGTTTCTTCGGCACGCTACGATTTGACTTGGTAACGCCGTGACTTGGGCAACGCAGCCTCTTTTTATTGGACTTATTTGTGCTGTGTTTGGAAAGTTTTGCCTTTGATTCCGATGCTGTTGAGCAGACAACTCTTTTGATTTTTTTTGATATAGAAGTTGTGGGCTGGCATTTGTCCTCGTCGGAGGATGACTCCGCTGACTCTGAAGTCAATGTTGATTCAACAGTTTCTATTTCAGTGCTATCCATAACTTGCAATGTGCGTCCGAAATGGTAAGTGCCCTAAATATACATTATAAAAATTACAAGATCTTCTATTTTTTTATAGCTTCCAACCTACCGGCTGATACAAATTCCTGTGACTTTCGGACATCCTATTCCAGCGATCATTGGCGTGCGTTGCCAAGGAATCGATTGAAAATCGATCTCCAAAGCGTGCCTGATAGTCGCTCAAAAAGTTGACTGCCATTTTTTCTCTTTCATTTTCATCACTGTCCATTATTATGCGATAAATTAGGAAATAACAGAATTTAAATAAACTAGAATTTGGTATGGAATTCCAACGGAATCTTTAAATAAATTAAATTTTTTTTTTAAATAAATTGTAACGTCTGGTTTTGTTAAGCTATAAGCTTTGAATCAAAAAATTTCCAACTGTCTTTAGTTTACAATTTTTTGGCCTACTGCGTTTAAAAAGATAATTTAGTTTGTGCTAAGTAGAATGAGGAAATTTTATACAAATTTACCTTTTGAAAAATTAAAAAAAAAGTAAAATTGTAACCCACCAAAAAGAGGCTAAAAACTAAATCGTTACAGCGTCCCAGAATATTCAATGTAAACGCTAAAAAAAAATTAAGTTTGTGCAAGCCGAAAATGTATGTAACATATAGAAGGAGACGTCGGAGACACCCCAAAGTTACCAAAAATATGATCAGGGTGAATAGAGAAGTCGATATACCCATGTCCGTCTGTCCGTCTGTCCGTGTGAACGCCTAGATCTCAGAGATGGTTAGAGCTAGAGTAACCAAACTTTCACATTAGATCCCATATTATTCCATAGGAGGCAAGGTTATTTTATTTTTTTGATATCGTGTTTGAGACGACCTCGACAAGAAAAAAAAGTTTTAGATGAATAATTCGTTTGTTTATAAAGATATCGTAACCAAATTTGGTATTCAAAAGCTTTCTATAGTTCCCAATCACTGTACGAAATTTCATCAAAATCGGTTGACTATATCATATAGCTCCCATAGGACCGATCGGCCAAAATAACTTTTTTAAAGAAAAATTCGCTATATTTCGTTTTTTAATAAAGATATCGTAACCAGAAATTTTTTACAGCACTTAAGCAATGTGCCAAATTTGAACAAAATCGGTTGACTATATCATATAGCTCCCATAGGTCCGATATTCCAAAAAATCGATTCGATTTTTTAACAAAATTTTTTGTGTTTCGTTTGTTTATTGAGATATTGGAACCATTTTTGATATTCGTGAGTTTTTTAAAGTTCCTAAGCACTGTACTAAATTTAATCCAAATCGGTTGACTATATCATACAGCTCCAATAGGACCAATCGGTCCAAAAAAACGATTTTTATACAAAATCCGATGTGTTTCATTTGTTTGTAAAGATATTTGAACTAAATTTAGCATTCAGATCTTTTTTAAGGTATTTAGTCACTGTGTCAAATTTTATTGAAATCGGTTGACTATATCATATAGCTCCCATAGGAACGATTGTTAAAAAAATTGTTTGTTTAAAAATTCTTCTGTTTTGGTTTTTTGTGAAGGAACCGGACCTTATTGCAAGCTAGTGGTACAGGGTACCCCAAAGTCGTCCGCGCCCGACTTAACGTACTCCATTTTTTTATAATATGTGTTTTGTTTAAGGCTAGCCATTAAAAATTACAGTTAGATCTAAAAACTTTAACAATTTTGCTTGGAGCCAGGAGACAGAAATGAAAATATTCTGTTTTAAAATTAAAAAAAAATTGTTTTGTGAAAGTATACATTTTGCCAGAAGCTGAAGTTAAGGTAGGTATTATTTCGCTGCTTATCCGTATTAGGCCTTTTTGGTGGCTTGGATCCAAAACAATAGGTTTAAGTATTCTGTCCTGCTTTCGCCAAAGGAGTTTAGTTCGGGAATAATAATTTTAAGTATAATAGAATGCTAGAATTCAATATAGTACTGGAAAATTTAAAAAGGGTCTAGCTGAATAAGGTACTGGAAACTGCCCCCAGCGATTTTTGAAAACTAATGATGCAATTCGTTGCAGAAAGGCAAACAAATTTTTAGACCAAATTTTAGTTTTTATACCCTGTACCGTATGGTCCAAGGGTATATTAAGTTTGTGCAAGCCGAAAATGTATGTAACATATAGAAGGAGACGTCGGAGACACCCCAAAGTTACCTAAAATATGATCAGGGTGAATAGAGAAGTCGATATACCCATGTCCGTCTGTCCGTCCGTCCGTCTGTCCGTCCGTGTGAACGCCTAGATCTCAGAGATGGTAAGAGCTAGAGTTACCAAACTTTCACATTAGATCCCATATTATTCCATAGGAGGCAAGTTTATTTTATTTTTTTGATATCGGGGATAAATTATATAGCTCCCATGGGGGTGTTTGAGACGACCTCGACAAAAAAAGCGTTTTAGATAAATAATTCGTTTGTTTATGAAGATATCGTAACGAAATTTGGTATTCGAAAGTTTTTATAGTACCCAATCACTGTACCAAATTTGATCGAAATCGGTTGACTATATCATATAGCTCCCATAGGACCGATCGGCCAAAATAACTTTTTTAAAGAAAAATTCGCTATATTTCGTTTTTTAATAAAGATATCCTAACCAGATTTGGCGTTTGGAAATTTTTTAGAGCACTTAAGCAATGTGCCAAATTTGAACAAAATCGGTTGACTATATCATATAGCTCCCATAGGTCCGATCTTCCAAAAATCGATTTTTTAACAAAATTTGTTGTGTTTCGTTTGTTTGTTAAGATATTGGGACCAAATTTGACATTCGTGAGTATTTTATAGTTCCTAAGCACTGTACTAAATTTAATCCAAATCGGTTGACTATATCATATAGCTCCATAGGACCAATCGGTCCAAAAAAACGTTTTTTATACAAAATTCGATGTGTTTCGTTTGTTTGTAAAGATATTTGAACTAAATTCAGCATTCCAATCTTTTTTAAGGTATTTAATCACTGTGTCAAATTTTATTGAAATCGGTGGATTATATCATATAGCTCCCATAGAATCGATCGGTCAAAAAAAAATTTTGCTTAAAAATTCTTCTGTTTTTGTTTTTTTGTGAAGAAATCGGACTTTATTACAAGCTAGTGGTACAGGGTATCCTAAAGTCGTCCGCGCCCGACTTTACGTCCGCCATTTTTAAACTTAACGCGTTGCGGCTTAATTTAAAAAAACGTGTTTTTCACGTGAATATAATTGCGACTAAGCTAATGAATATTTTGGACCCAAATTTTTTTTTCTAAGTAGCACTAGGGGTGTTAAAAAAAACATGTTTAATTTTTTTTAACCAACACATTTTCTTAAAAAAATATTAAATATGGTTTAATTTCACATGCTAAATGTAAACCCACACAATGTTATTAAAATTGGACCATTTAATGAAGATTTTTAAAAAATCGTTTGATAAGCAATGCTGAAATTTTTATATTTACCTACAAAATTAATCATTTTTTTCATCATCAAATCAAAAAGTCCTTCCAATAAATATTATAAAAATTAACAATAATTTTTGCCATCTTTTGTAAAAAAAAAAATTTTTTTTCATAAATTTTTTTAAAAAAACATTAAAAAATTTTCGTTTTACTTTTTTTTAACATAATCAAATTGATTTGATTTAAATTCACATCATATAAAGAACGTATTAAAACACATGTTAAAAAAATGCTGACATAATAAAGGAACATACTTAAAAAAATAAGAAAATTTAATTTTTTTTTTAAGGTAAATGTGTTGATTAAAAAAACATTAATTTTTTTTAAACATCCCTAGTGCTAACTAAAAAAATGTGGCTCCAAAATATTCAGTAGTTTAGTCGCAATTACCTGAAAACCGATGACTGGCGGATTGCCAAAGTAGAGGGCACGACAGGCCCAACTAGACAGGTTCTGCTGACTATTAACAAAGAATCAGCAGAAGCCCTAAAGAAAGCCGATGGCATTGTGCGGTACGGCTACAAAAAGGCTTTGATTCGGGTGTACCGGAATAACAACTCGGGCGGCACGCAAACCGCATCCGAACCAAAGCTAGAAGACCCAGAGTCTCTCATTGACGAGATGAGTGGTGAAGAAGACATCCTGGAAGGGTATATGTCAGAGTCATCGGAGCTCGCCAGGGAGCTCGGTAAAAGCCAATTAGATGACTCCATCCTCGATGATACAGACGAGGATGAGAAAAATAAGACGGTGGTGGAGGTTAATCAAGAAGATGTCGTTAAGACTTCTTCAGATTAATCTTCACCACTCCACAGCAGCATCAGCTGCTCTACTACTTCGCCTAAGCCAAGGCGAAGTAGATGTCGTTCTCATCCAGGAACCATGGCTCAGCAAAGGCCAGATTTCTGGATTGAGGACAAAGGAATACAAGCTCCTAGCAACAAATAACTCAGGTAAAGCTCGCACCTGCATTCTTGCAAAAAAGCATTTGCACATATTTTTGCTCTCAAATTACAGTGATGGCGACAACACCGCTGCAACCATAGAGACAGCATCCGGCAGACTAAGGGTAAGCTCCTGCTACATGGCTTATGAGCAGAGCGACCCCCCACCACAACTGGCACAAAGCCTGATCGAAGACAGCAAGGCCAAAGAAATCGACCTTATTATGGGGTGCGACGCCAACGCACATCACACTCAGTGGGGAAGCACTGATATAAATGCACGAGGTGAGTTACTCTTTGATTTCATCTTGTCTACACATATGCTAATATGCAATAGAGGTAACGACCCCACCTTCATTATAAAAAATAGGAAAGAAGTCCTAGACATAACCTTGGCATCTAACTCTCTATGCAACAGGGTCCAGAGCTGGAAGGTCCTTAAAGACCATTCCTTTTCGGACCATCGATATATAGAGACGAGGATTTATTTTGAAAAAACCTCTATAGAGAGCTTCAGGAACCCCCGGTCCGCAAACTGGGGGCTCTTTTCAGAGATTATGGGTAGAATTCTCCCTCCGGATCCGCCAAGCGGACCCAATTCGGTAGATTTCAATGACACCCAAATCGATACCCTATCGAAAGCATGCAATCATGCTTTCAGTAAATCTTGTAAACTAAGAACATCAAGGGGGAAAGCCAAACCTCCCTGGTGGTCATCAGAAATTGGGCAACTCCGGCACAAGTCACGTAAGCTTTTTAATATTGCTAGGATAAAGGATGATGTTAACTCATGGAATGAGTATAAACTCAGCCTTTCAATTTATAAGAATGCGCTTCGCAAGGCTAAACGGTCTTCTTGGAAGCTCTTCTGCTCCGAAATCGAAAGTACCACTGATGCCGCAAGGCTCAGAAAGGTGCTGTCCAAATGTCCATCCACGCTTGGATACCTTCAAGGATCCGATGGAAACTGGACTACTTCCAGCGAGGAATCGCTTAAATTACTTACAAACACTCATTTTCCGGGCTGCTCTATCGATAAGCCAGCGGAGAGCAGCCCTCTGCCAAACATGACTGGTATCGTCCCAAACATGGTTACTTATGACAAGGTTAAATGGGCCATACACAGTTTCAAACCATACAAAGCGCCGGGACCAGACAATATTATCCCAGCGCAACTACAACACGGGGGAAAATCTGTCATACGGTGGTTGACAGATGTTTTCACCAGAACCATGGCCACAGGGATCATCCTAAAAGCTTGGCTTGTATCTAGAGTTGTATATATGTATTCCCAAGGCAGGGAAAGCAACTCACACACTCACAAGCGATTTTTGGTCATCGTTTCTTCTTAAAACGCTGGAAAGACTAATTGGCCTCCAAATGAGGAACACTATTACTCAATCTCTAATGTCCGACTCACAGCATGCATATAAAAAAGGCAGCTCCACTGAGACGGCTCTACACTCGGTGATCTCTGGAATTGAGAAGTCACTTCATCAAAAAGAATTTTCACTAGTGGCCTTTCTAGACATTGAAGGTGCCTTTAATAACGTCACACCTGAGACCATCATAGACGCCCTGAGGGAACTCAGGGTACGTCCAAGGATAGTCAGCCTCATTGCTCAGATGCTTAAATGCAGAGTCATCCAAGCATCTCTTGGCGCTTCCAATATAATAAGATATGTAAGTAGAAGAACACGGCAAGGCGGAGTCCTGTCTCCCTTCCTTTGGAATGTCGCCATAAATGGACTCCTGCGTACCCTAGATGAGGGTGGATGCAAAATAACTGCATACGCTGATGACGTAGCAGTTTCCTTCTCGGGCAGATAACCACAAACTCTCTGCGAGCGAATGACCTACTCTCTGCGCACGCTCTCAGAATGGGCCACGGCTAGTGGATTGGGGGTAAACCCAAATAAGACAAAGCTAATGCTCTTCACCAGGAAGTGCAAAATTCTTCCTCTCATAAATCCAAAGCTAAACGGTACGACCTTACCATTTAGCGACTCAGCCAGATACCTCGGGTTATTACTAGACAGTAAACTAGACTGGAACCAAAACACAGAGGATCGAAGAAAAAAGGCCACAATCGCCTTATACACTTGCAAGAAAGCCATTGGACTTAAATGGGGCTCATGCTCATGTATGGAGTCTCGATCTGGTGGCCTACTTTAGATAAGGGAACTAACCTTAAAAAGTTAAGTAAGGTACAGCGAACTTACAATTAGTGGTGCTCTACGCTCTACACCAAATGAAGCCTTAGATGCTATTTTAAACCTCCTACCACTGAACAAGGTAGGGAAACAACAAGCCATTCTATCAGCTTTACGCATGAGAGAGGCGAAAAAATGGAATGATCAATATTTTGGTCATACAAAGATTCTTAAAGGGAACCCACTTATCCCCGAAAGTACAGACTACTGCATACCGCAGGAACATTTCACAACCAACTTCAGAGCCTATATTCCAACCAGAGAGGAGTGGAATACTGGGGTACCAGGCCCAGCAGGCTCGATAAAGGTATACACGGACGGTTCCAAGCTAGACGACCGTGTAGGGGGAGGGGTCTACGTCGAGGATTTCGACATTAGAATTGCTTTTCGGCTCCCGGACCACTGCAGTGTCTTTCAGGCAGAGGTCACAGCAATCCGGGAGGCTTAAACAACAATAAAAAACCTACATGTTCAAGATAAGAACATCTGTATATATTCGGACAGCCAAGCGGCTATTAAGTCCCTAGTTTCGATGAATTCGTGTATGAAGTCAGTGAATGACTGACCCTTGTCTCTAGGGGAGATGGCTGAGCAGCTTTCAATTCACCTGATATGGATCCCTGTACTTTGAGGGAAACTGCATTGCGGATGACCTGGCTAGAAAAGCAACTACCAGCATCCTCCTTCAAGACAAGGAGGAACTGAAAATACGAAACTTTTTCGCTCTCTGTGCGAATAAAACGTGGAATCGGATATTGAACACGTGTAGAATTTCGCGGCAAACCTGGCCGACACACTGCAGTAAAAGAACCAAAAACTTTGCTGTCTGAATAGATCCCAGTGCTCAGTTATCAGTGTTCTCCGTGCCATCACGGGACACTGGTTGGTACGAAACCACGCATCCAGGTTGAATGCTCCCCTTTAGTTTACGAGATATAGCCATTTGAAGTTGGAAAAATAATCGTTGCTCGATTGACTTTAAATTACGCTCGTTCAAAAATTCATGTAGTTACGCCTCAAAATCTAGAGATGTCTGAAACTACGATTCAATTCCCAGTAGAGGTACAAATCGATAGTGCCTCTACTTTTCTGAATATTAAATAATAATATTTACTACTTTTAGTAGGCTATTTAAATTTCTATTTGTAAGTGTCAGTTATATAACCTTTACACACTGACATAATATTCTCACAATTATACTTTTGTTCATAGGAGCAACTTGGCATAGGAGCAGCTTGGAAAATAACAACAATAAATAAAATAAATTTTTATTGTGAAACTTTTGAAATTGTGTGAAAAAAAAAATATACAATCGAGGTAAGTTGACAAATTATTTTCAACAAATTGAATTGTATTGCTATCATAATCCTGCCCAGATGCCTCAATTGCTTAAGAACGTTACCAATGTTTGCAATTCGGCAAACAATTTATCCCGACATGAAATCCTGAAGTGGTTGAATGCATTGCTTGAAAGTGATATTCCAAAAATAGAGGAATTATGTACCGGTGCAGCATATTGCCAGCTCTTCCACATACTTCGCCCGGATGCCATAAATTTGAGGCTCGTTAAGTTTGTGACCAACTCACCAACGGATTATACGCAAAATTTTAAACTGTTGCAAAGGGCATTTGCAAAGTGCGGTGTTACCAAGGAGGTACCGATAATCTTGCTTATCAAAGGAAAATTACAGGACAATCTGAGTTTTATTCAATGGTTCAAGAAATTCTACGACCTGAACCACGATCCAAGCCAGCCATATAAAGCGTTGGAGGCACGTGCTCACGAGCCTATTGCACTTTGTAGCAGTAAGCAAAGAGAGTGTCTAAAACATGAAATACGCACGTCCTTGACATCCCTAAATGTTATTGAAACACCACGGCGCGGATTAGATGGCAGACAGAAAGACCAGGCGCACCCACCCGCTTTGCGTAGAGCAACGACTCTGGGAATTAATACGACGAACGTGAACAAATATGCCAAATTAGCTGCCTTAAAGGTCAAAGTTTTAAGCGTACTT
Organism: Chymomyza amoena; assembly: GCA_037043745.1. NCBI lineage: Eukaryota > Metazoa > Arthropoda > Insecta > Diptera > Drosophilidae > Chymomyza > Chymomyza amoena. The sequence goes on along the minus strand of JBAMAX010004442.1, from coordinate 46,327 downwards.
AATCGCTATATACCCAAGCACTTCAAGAAACATGAGCGTTATAGTGTCAAAATAATAATGTTACCGAGATTTGCTAAATGGCTTAAGTGCTGAAGAGCGCAAAGCTGTGGAAGATTTTATGGCTCAGAGTCGCGATAAGGTAATACATTCGGCAGATCGCCAGTACCATTTTGATTTATCATCGGTAAAATGGATAGTACCCCACAAGTTTGAGGATCAAGTAGATGGCTTCACAGATACTTCAGGCTATGGAACGAATGATGCGAAGGTTGACGCTGAAGTTACAACTGCAAGAGATGTCCCGGGAGGGGACGATGATGTGCTGTCAACTCACAAAGAGGTTGAGCATATAAAACGGAAGACTCCGAATTGTGAAGAAGCTAAAGCGATAACTAGCCCAGATAATGTAAGTTTGGATGAAAGTCCTGAAACAAAATCGCATAATATTAAAGATTTCACTCAACATTCCGATGACGGCCAAGACAATACGCTAAAGACAACAATTAATGGATTTAAATTGAAGACTTCCTTAAATGGGATGTTAATGGGGTAGTAATGCGAACACAAAGCCTCTTCTATCCAACAGTCAACCTCACCTACGCGTCGGTACATCCTGTCGATAACAAACGAGGCTCTGACGACCGAGCGTGGACGGTATAATCCAAATTAGCTGCCTTAAGACCATTCGAGCAGAGAAAAATGGCTGTTGCGGGCCGGGTCAAAGTTTTAAGCGTATTTAATCGCTATCGCGACTCTGAGCCATAAAATCTTCCACAGCTTTGCGCTCTTCAGCACTTAAGCCATTTAGCAAATCTTCAGGTAACAATATTATTTTGACACTATTAACGCTCATGTTTTTTAACTTCTTTCGATATACATACGGCAGATCGCCAGTTCCATTTTGATTTCACATCGGTAAAATGTGCCCACAAGTTTGCAGATCAAGTAGATGACGTCACAGATACTTCAGGCTATGGAACGAATGATGCGAAGGTTGACGCTGAAGTTACAACTGCAAGAGATGTCCCGGGAGGGGACTCTAATGTCCAGGTTGCAAAATGCCTAGAAGCATTGGAAAATGTAGCGCCGAATAATATCAATGAGATGAATCCGCCGGTAAATAAAGTGAATGAGCTCGAGCCTAGCTTCAATGAACAAGATGATGTGGACAATGACAATGTCAAGGCTGCAGGAGAAGACACCATGGCTGCTATAGTTGCTGATAAAGTTTTAAAAGAAAATGTGGAAGAACCCTTAGACACAAATCCGCAGCAGTCGATTTTCGAGCAGAATACAAAAGTGGAGTGCAGCATGACAAATAATCCAAATGAAGAATTGAAAGAACTCGCGATAAATCCTACCTATACCAAGGAAATTAGTTCAAGCGTTAAAAAAGTAAGATCCGAGATTGAACTTGAAGTTATTAATTTTTTGTGTTTCGATCTTTGAGTTCTCGTTGGTCATATCTTTGCACTCGTAGTTCCTGAACCTAGGAAGTACAAATGCAACACAAAAAATTAATAACTTCAAGTTCAGTCTCGGATCTTACTTTTTTAACGTTTGAACTCATTTCCTTGGTATAGGTAGGATTTATCACGACTTCTTTCTATTCTTCATTTGCATTATTTGTCATGCTGCACTCCACTTTTGTATTCTGCTCGAAAATCGACTGCTGCTGATTTGTGTCTAAGGGTTCTTCCACATTTTCTTTTAAAACTTTGTCAGCAACTATAGCAGCCATGGTCTCTTCTCCTGCAGCCTGGACATTGTCATTGTTCACATCATCTTGTTCATTGAAGCTAGGCTCGAGCTCATTCACTTTATTTACCGGCGGATTCAGCTCATTCATATAATTGCTGAAAAACTTGGTAAAGACACCGAAAAAAAGATTCCGGATTCGCGTATACCTAAGCCTGCCGAAAATAGCCAACAGATGGACAGTTATCCGGATAATGCAGATGCTCGTCGGGAATTTCGATAAGTTTCGATGAACTAAAGGATGAAAGCGATGCAGAGCTGGCAAATGATCGGACCAACATTTTCAAGATTTCCTCTTACCGACAAACATTTGCAAAAGGGAAAGAAAAAAGATTATTTGCGTTGCGTGCTAGGTCGCAAAATATAAAGCGTGTTATTGATACATAAATAAACTGTTTCGATTGTTAGTTTATGAACCGAAATTATGTCAAAATCATTGTTAATAAATTAATTTCAATATCGCAAACATATAAAATGTATTTTAAATACAAATAAACTTTATTATTAAATCATTTAAAGCAAACTAACTATTAAAAATGGATTAGATTACGAGAAAAAAAAAGGCGCCAGAGACACCCATTGAATATGATCAAGCAGCCTAGCCGACTCGATAAAGGTATATATGGACGGTTCCAAGCTAGATGACCGTGTAGGGGGAGGCGTCTACGTTGCGGATTTCTATATTAGAATTGCTTTTCGTCTCCCGGACCACTGCAGTGTTTTTCAGTTAGAGGTCACAGCAATCCGGGAGGCTTTAACAACAATAAAAAACCTACAAGTTCAAGATAAGAACATCTGAATATATTCGGACAGCCAAGCTGCTATTAAGTCTCTAGTCTCGATGACTTCGTGTATGAAGTCAGTGAATGACTGCCGCTTGTCTCTAGGGGAGATGGCTGAGCAGCTTTTAATTCACCTGATATGGGTTCCAGGACATAGGGACTTTGAGGAAAATTGCATTGCGGATGAACTGGCTAGAAAAGGAACTACCAGCATCCTCCTTCAAGATAAGGAGGGCCTGGGTATACCCATGGCCAGCTGTAAACTGAGAATACGAAACTTTTTCGCTCTCTGTGCAAATAAAACGTGGAATCGGACATCGAACACGTGTAGAATCTCGCGGCAAACCTGGTCGACATACTGCAGTAAAAGAACCTAAGAACTTTGCTGTCTGAATAGAGCCCAGTGCTCATCTGTCATTCGTGCCATTTCGGGACACTGGTTAGTAGGAAACCACGCATCCCGTTTGAATGCTCCCCACCACGACTTCTGTAGAAGCTGGGGCGATGAAGAGGAGCTAGAGACGAAGGAACACTTCTTCTGTCACTGCCCAAGGCAGAAAAAGATTTAGGTTCCTACAGTCACATTTTCTAAATGATCTATCTCAGCTCTCTGAACAGAGTCTAAAATGCCTTTTAAGGTTCATTCAGGCAACCGGATGGCTTCCTCAACTTTCGTACGGGACCCATCAAGTGGGGAAATGTGGTGAATTGGCTCACTAGCGGTATCACAAAGTGCCTATCCTTGGCCTAAGTGAGTTGGGACGTCGGTCCCAACTGCCGCCCTAACCTAACCTAACCTAACCTTAGTGGCAATTATATACACGTGAAAAACGGGTTTTTTTTTTAATTAACCCGCAACGCGTTAAGTTTAAAAGCTGAAATTTGGTCTAAAAATTTTTTTTTGCCATTCTGCGTCGAATTGCATTATTACTTTTCAAAAATCGCTGGTGGCAGTTTCCAGTACCTTATCCAGCTAGACCCTTTCAATTTTTTTTAAATTTTGGCAAGGGGTAACCCCTCACAAAATTTTTATGGCCATAAAACCGAAAGTTTAAAATATTGGAAGCCTGTATGCCATTCGAAAGGGGCTGCCTAGAGCAATTTAAAACACCAAGACTTTTCGACTTTGGGCCAGTATTTTACAAGCTATGCCTAAATTTAAGACTGAAATTGTGTAAAAAAAATCGATCGTTTTACATAACCTTGGCAGTAATGAAAAGTTTCAAAGCAGCACGCATATGCTTCCAAACTTCATAATATCTTAAAAAAAAAATTCTCAAGTCTCTGGTCAATTTGTTTTTACACCTCTGAAGAGCACTTATTAAACAAATAAGTATTAGAAATTTCGAGTAACCTAATTTAGTAAAACGAAAAATTTTCGCATTTATGAATGGATTTGGAAAATTCCTGGTGTTTTAGACTCGTATTATGAATCACTATTTACACCCTGCTCAAGGAAGCATTGTTGCCACCGGAGGTTTCCACAGGGGCTGCCATAACTCCGAATCTCCCGGTTTGGAAGAAGGAATCTAAATTTTCTGATCTAGAGCAGATTGATACGTCAGGAAGGGAATAAATAAGTGCGGCATGACCAGTGTCACTTGCTAAAAGGCCAGATGTGATCTGTATACGTAGTAGACTCTGCATGGCAGACTTTTGGATGAACATATGCAGTGGTGTGAGTCCCAGAACTGACTCCATGACAGCTGTCGGACAGGTCCGCATAGCTCCCGAGAGAGATATGCATGTTTGTTTTTGAAGATTGCTGCATTTCTTAAAGGTCACATTTTGCTGCGTCTTGGGCCACCACAAAAGGGCTGCATATGTGACGATAGGCCGTACCATTATACGGTATATCCATTCTATAATATGAGGGCTAAAGCCCCATGTGCTGCCAAAGAATTTCCGACAAGCCCACATGGCTCGAGTAGCTTTGGAGAGCATTTGTTCTAAGTGGGAGTTCCAGTTGAGTCGTTTGTGTGGGACCACTCCTAGATATTTGACCTAGTCTGAATACTCTACCTCAGTGTTATTTATAACAAGCTCCTCGTGAAGCGAACAATCACAGTTTTCTGGGGGTTGATGCTAAGCCCTTCGCTTAGACACCAGTTTAAGGGTAATTTGTAGAGCATTATCCATCATCTCTCTGATGGTGCTATCATATATACCCGTCCCTATGATAGCCAGATCATCTGCATAGCCAATAACTTTTTAACCAACCACTGTTCATAATTAACATCGATCACGAGATACCATAGTAGGGGAGATAACACACTTCCTTGTGGACAACCTTTTATAGCTCTTATGCTGACTGTTGTACCATCTAGAGCTATGTCCCCTTGTCGGAGCGTGTATTAGATCAATGCGGTCACGTGTGGTTCTATGTTCTTACATGCCAACGCTCTAGAGATAGAACCAAAGTCAGTATTGTCGAAAGCTCCCTCGACATCCAGGAATGCGCACAAAGCTATGTTCTTGGAGTTAAAAGCATTTGTCAACCTCTGTTGACTTTCCCTTGGAGCAAGCAAACTGCATTGGATAAAACGGGCTCGTGGCTTGCAGTTTGTTTCTAATGTGCAGGTTGAGAAGTCTCTCTACTGTTTTCAGAAGGATAGTGATAACTTTTTATTTAGGTGGACTATTCCTAGCCAAAACAATCTCGTCCAAAATAAAACTATCTATTTCTATTAAATTTATTTTATTTTTATGGCCACACAATGTTAGTCTACGCGGCTTAAACTAAAATAATTTTTTAAATATTCTTTTATATTTTTAGATCATCAGTTGTAAAGATGAACACATTAATTAATAACTCCATATTATGATAATAACATTCGCTTTAAATAACATGTTTGCAAAATTGTATAATTTTCATTATAATAATCATGTTGCGTATACGCAAAGATGGCATTTTATTCGACAATTGGAAAAGTCTCGGATGACTAAGCATTATTAAAGAATTTTATCTTTCATGATGGTTTATTTACGAAGGAATTAAACCTATTTTACAGTAGAATGGATTCATGCTCAGTAATTTTTAGTTTACAGTTTCAAATTTTCCCAAAATGAGGTCAGGGTGAGCTTTGCAGGAGGTCGAAATAAGTAGAAAAAGACAGCTTAAATATATTATTTTAAAACAACAAAATTTTGGTGAAGCCTCGCACACAAGGCGGATAAGAAATTTTTTAAAAATTGGTTTAATATAAATTTGTATTTAAAAGCCACGAAATAATTGTTATTCATTAATCTTCTTGATTATTAAAATTTTATTTATTTATTTTATTTATTTGTTAAATCAACCAACAATCTAAAAAATTTTATTAATTAAAAAAAGATAAAACAAAAGAAGCCATAAACAAAAACAAATAATACATATGAGAATATAATTAATATTAGGTAGTTTGCCACTGACCCGTTGGGGGAATTTTATTTGCCCGATGGCCAGCTATGCCCCTACCCACAGCCAATTGTGGCCAGTGGCAAACAAGTTGAACCAGCAATATGGACTCCAACCCGTTGGAGGAATTTTTAACGGGAGCTAAGGTAATTTAAAGTAGCTCTCATCAGACTGGAAGGAGAAAGAAAGTTCACTTAAGAGCATAAGTCATTATATTATTGTTATTATTGAGTGTAGAAATGTACTGCGACCCAAATGGATCTATTGTCCCCCCTGCAAGGCTCAGAGCTCTCCCAAAATTCCCAAAGCCTGTATGTATTGCAGCATCATGTTTGGATTAAAGGTAACAACGATTTTCGGTGGGAGACGTACATGCCCAGGAGCTTGTTTCTTTTACCGGCGACTGCCATACATTCACATAATAAATGCGAAGTAGTTTCTTCCTACAGAAGCGATATAGTCCTCTATCCACCATATTAATTTTGTTTTAGTGGCTGCGGAGCCTATATCCATATCGTAGGGTTAAACAATTTTGAGTTGTAAAGCAATGAAATAGTGATTCGATTCGAGCAAAAGTTATATTTAAAATTCCAATAAATTGAGTCATCGGCCACTCATTATCTTGCCGGATTAACAATTCGGATTTCGAGGGGGAACAGGTCCACAGATTGGTGAAGCACATCATGCAGGCTTTTGACGATCTGGAATTCTCCAAGAATTCTCCTGTCTTCATTGAAATGCAGCAAGATTTCGATAGGGTGTTGCATGATGGCCTACAGTGCAAAGTTTAAAGCCTTCTGCAAAGACGAGAGTTTAAGGTCAAGGTAGGGGACATATACTTGTCCACTTATAAAATAAGAGCAGAAGTGCCACAAGGCAGTATTCTTTTCCAGGTATATTTCTGATATACCAAGCCCTACCTCTGAACATATGAAGGCTCCTTCGAAGGATATTATTGCGACATATGCAGATTATACCGCAGTCATTTATAATGTCAAAAGTAGCGTAGGGGCAAGTAATGGACTACAAGGGTATCTTGATGAATTTAAAGGTTAACCCGCTGAAAACAATAAACCCATGTTTCACCCTCAAAAGACTGACGCATACCCCTCCAATCCAGCTAGAGGGAGTTACCCTGGAGCAACCGTGGCTCAACAATCCGAGGAGCACTTTGCCGCTGAGGTGCAAAGGAGCTGTATTCATGCGCTGTATTATGCCGATATGGCTTTATGGAGTCCAGATTTGGGGAATTGTTGTCAAATCCAATTGTAAACGTAAACAATTGCAGAATCGGATACTACGACAGATAACCAACTGTTCTTGATACATAAGCGGTTCCTCACTCCAAAAAGACCTCAAACTGCATACAGTTGAAGAGCAGATTGGAAGGCCCTCTAGCAGATACAGCGAAAGATTGCTGATACACCGCAGCCTGCTCGCAAGAGGACTACTCCCTGCCCGACCTTTAAGGTGACTTAAGCGGCAAGGGTTTGCCAAAACGATTGGACGTCAGTAAGATCTAAAATCCTTAAACTGCGTTATGGGGTTTGGCTAATAAATAAATAATACCAATTTATTTCGTATAGCTAGCTTATATTAACGTTAAATTGCTTCATATCTTAGCAGATTCCGTATACATAGAACAAAAAATAATATTATTTAGTATTTATGGAACAGTGGCGAATCTATGCGGGCTTGCAGTTTCGGAACCCCTACCAACCTTTATAAAGTTTCTTGAAATTCACTTCGAAATAAATGGCCACTTAATGATTACTTTGTGTTTCAGTGTTTTTCTAGTCACTAATAGCACAATAGCTCCCAGGGGTCGCAGTGCAATCTTCCCCTCCAAATAGGGTTGCCATGTGACCGCTTTTAAGCGAACATGTATTACGCAGTTTATGGCGTAGTGGCGGATCAATGGGTGGTTTGCGGTTCCGAAAACCCCACCCATCTTTGTTCGCTCGATTAGACCAACCCGCTTTTGTCATACATATTTGCACATCTTTTACCACGTATTTGAGATCAGAGTACGAAAACATACCAGCAGTAGAGCGCAATTCGAAAATATTTCAAGGTTTTGCCCCTAAAATCATAAAAAATTTCTTTGTCCAGCATTAAATTTTCATTTTTTTGAAGTAACCAGAGCTAAAACGTAGTCCAACCCAATTTGACCGACTTCCTTTGATCAAACATCAACGAATTTCCATAGAAAATTTTTGGATTAGCATAAAATTTTATTTTCAGACTAGAGCTGTTCATATAGGTAAAGGAACAAAAACTAATACATAGTACATGGAATAGATAGTTACAAGAGCAGCAAGAGACTAGGAACAGCCCAGCGCCTTTAGTAGTGATTGCGCCGCTTATTGGATGGGCAGTATTCGGCATACTCCTCCCAGGTGCAGCCCGTTCTGGTGCAGCACTCATTGGTTATGGATGGAGCATCTCCGCGCCGTGTGCGTAGCAACATATTTGCATAATTAACATGTAACCAGGTGGAGGCAGCGGAGTTAGCTAGAGTCGGGTTTTAAGAGGGTTACTCGTAGAGTTAGTGGACGCTGGTAGACTTACGGTTATAGCTTATGCCCAAGAATGGTTTGGTATTTGGTACGGGAGCTGCTGGCATATGCTTAGACCAAGGTTCATCTGTACGCTTACGATTGCGCCGTGTCAGCCTGTAGATATCCTTCTCGCAGGCCCAGTACAGTTGCCGCACCAGCTTGTCCCGGCAGCGGGAATGCGTCTCCTTGTGCCAAACATTCTCCCAATCCGATTGAGAGCTGGGAAACAAATTGGATATGAGTCATGATGGGCACAATTGTTGTTCTATTTGAACCAAAACTTATGGTCATTTTTTTTTAAATTAAATTATTTCATTTTTTATATTTTTGATTAACTTTATTTTTTCAAATTGTGAAATGCATTATAAACTAAAAACCAAAATCTTGGGGCTTGCAGTTAGATTAAAAATTCAGCTCATTTTCCGAAAATAAAAATAGCCATGTCACGAAAAAAAATTTTTGCTGCTTATTTTCATTTTTAAAAATTTTCAAAAAATTGTAAAAAATCATTATCTTGAAGTAATTTTTCATCATTATACCATATTATCCAAAAATTTCAAACAAAATTAATTTAAAAATAATAGAATTATTTTAATTTTATTTTTTACTACTATTTAGGTAACAAAAAAGAGCTTCACACTATACCTCAATTTTATTATAATTAATATATTTGTTTTTAATTTAATTTTTATATATTAAAAATCGAATATTTTTAAAAGCCCTTTTTTGTTATTATTATATTCTTTTATTCTTTATATAAAAAAACTAGTGTTTATAAACATCGTAAGATTCTCTAGTTAGCTCATCTAGACAATCTATAAGATTTTTGGATTAGTTGATTTTCATGACTCCCTAAAAAGCCGTACACATAAACACATCGCAATAGGCTTAAAACCTCCGTTTTGACAACCTTTAACATGCACAAAAATCAGATTTGAAATTTATCGTCGAGTTCATGAGAACACCCGTAACACGTAAAACAAAAGTTTCTTCTTATATATAAAATTCGCGTGTCACAATGAGAATCGGTCCAGCCGTTTCGGAGAAGTATGTTCACTAACATTATGACACGAGAATTTTATATACAAGATAAAAAATCTAATATTTTTTAGTGCTTTTTTGTTATTATAACATATTTTTTAAAAATTTCAATAACATTTTATTTAAAGAAAAATTTGTATATTTTATTTAGCCATTTTTTTTTAATTAAAAATAAATGTGACTTTTTGTATGATGATTTAATTACACTGTCCAACAGTGAAAAAGAACTTTTCAAGTGACCTAGTGTACGTTGTAGGTCTTGACGAGTAGATCACGATAGCGTTTTTCAAAATTGTCTAACACCCCCAAAATCGGAAGTTATCGCTTAAAAACCGTTTTTCGGGTCTGCGATCACTCCCACTATCACAACGTCGCCATTTTTCAACCGATTTTCGATTGCTTTACGGATTTGAAAAGAAGAAGATTCAAGCTTTAAGATGATATACATTTGTTTATACTTTATACAAAGAAACTTCGTGATTTTTTAAAAGTTATCTAAGATTTACACTTTTTTTATTCGATTTTCACACTTTGAAGTCATTTTTATATAACATTTTGTTAAAACACCTTAACTTTTTTACATTTAATCTTAAAGAAATATTAATTCCAAGTAAGAAAAGTTATGGTTTATTAAAATCGGTCGATAAATGCTTAAGTTACGACGCTTATTGTAAACAAGAAAATTCAATTTTCATCGACAAAAAAAAATGTTTTAGATGGATAATTCGTTTGTTCATGAAGATATCGTAACCAAATTTGGTATAATGCTTAAGAACAATAAAAAACTTACAAGTGCCAAATTTGGTCGCAATATTTTAGAAAACAAACGAAATACAACAAATTTTGTTAAAAAATCGATTTTTGACCGATCATTCCTATTGGAGCTATATGATATAGTCAACCGATTTTCTTAAAATTTGGCGTTTTGAAATTTTTTAGAGCACTTAGGCAATGTGCCAAATTTCAACAAAATCGGTTAACTATATCATATAGCTCCCATAGGAATGATCGGTCAAAAAATCGATTTTTTAACAAAATTTGTTGTATTTCGTTTGTTTTCTAAAATATTGCGACCAAATTTGGCACTTGTAAGTTTTTTATTGTTCTTAAGCATTATACCAAATTTGGTTACGATATCTTCATGAACAAACGAATTATCCATCTAAAACATTTTTTTTTGTCGATGAAAATTGAATTTTCTTGTTTACAATAAGCGTCGTAACTTAAGCATTTATCGACCGATTTTAATAAACCATAACTTTTCTTACTTGGAATTAATATTTCTTTAAGATTAAATGTAAAAAAGTTAAGGTGTTTTAACAAAATGTTATATAAAAATGACTTCAAAGTGTGAAAATCGAATAAAAAAAGTGTAAATCTTAGATAACTTTTAAAAAATCACGAAGTTGCTTTGTATAAAGTATAAACAAATGTATATCATCTTAAAGCTTGAATCTTCTTCTTTTCAAATCCGTAAAGCAATCGAAAATCGGTTGAAAAATGGCGACGTTGTGATAGTGGGAGTGATCGCAGACCCGAAAAACGGTTTTTAAGCGATAACTTCCGATTTTGGGGGTGTTAGACAATTTTGAAAAACGCTATCGTGATCTACTCGTCAAGACCTACAACGTACACTAGGTCACTTGAAAAGTTCTTTGATTTTTTTCAATTCTGTAGGACAGTGTTATTTGCTATTATTATTATATTTTATTAAAATTATATTATAAATAAATTTTAAAATTATTAAAATTAAAATTTAAATATATAATATAAATATTTTAAAAATTTCTAATAAATGCTTTCAGAATTAAAAATTCATTAAGTTTATAAATTTCTTTTTGATTTCTAATAAAGAGTCCCTAAAATGTAGGATCATAATTTTTTTAAATCATTTGAAATGTTGTTTTTGTTATTTATTCAGCTAAATCGTATAATTTTCAGGGTATTTTTTATCGGATTTTTTTTTTCGTAATAGGCCGATATATTTTTAGCAAATTTAAAATAAAAAAATTTCATAGAAGCTCGTTTAATCAAAATAAAATAATAATGTAAGCATTTTTGAATTCTTTGATATTTAAAAAAAAATTTAATAATTGAAAATTTCAGAAAAAAGGTAATTTTTTTTTTGTATAATAAATATATCTTTGAAATATTTAAAGAAAATATGCAAAAAATGTAAACAAAATAGACACTGTTAAAAATAATTTTTTTTAATTGTAGAAAAAGTTTTTTTTTTATCATTGTGCCAGTTTTTTATTTATTACTCAACTCAATCCTTTAATTTTTAAAAAAATTTTATTTTATTTCTTTTTCAATATTAACATGGATTGAAATTTATAATAATAAAATGTGCAAAAATCTTAAAGTTATTTTTTTTAAAGTAAAATACTGTCTTTGGTTTTTTATAATTTGTGCACCTTTTTTTGGAAAAAAAATTGGGAAAAAACCGTCTGAAAAAAGACTTAAGGAAAATGCTTAATCTGCTATCAAAACAAATTAGAAAGGCAAATTCCCTAACTAAATTTCTAAAATATTAAGTTAAAAAAAAATATTTTTTTTAAGAATTTGAGTTAAATAAAAAAATCGAATGAAATTTTGTGAAAAATTCCGTCTAAAAAAAGACATGAAGAAAATTCTTAGGTTGCTATGAAAATAAATTAGAAAGAGAAATTTCCAAACTAAATTTCTAAAAAATTGTGCTAAAAATATATTTTTCTTTAAAATTTCACTCAAATAAAAAAATCTATGAAATTGTGTGAAAAAATGTGGAAAAATACGTCTAAAAAAGACATGAGAAAAATCCTTTATTTATAAAAGATTAAGTTAAAAAAAGATATTTTTGTTTAAAATTTGAGTCAAATAAAAAAATTGAATGAAATTTTGTGGAAAAATCTGTCTAAAAAAAGACATGAAGAATATTCTTAAGTTGCTATGAAAATAAATTAGAAAGAGAGTTTTCCCAACTAAATTTCTAAAAGATTATGTTTAAGATATTTTTCTTTAAAATCCTTAGGTTGCTATGAGAATACTTTAGAAAGAGAATTCCCCCAACTAAATTTCTAAAAGATTATGATAAAAAAAATATATTTTTATCAAAAATTTCACTCAAATAAAAAATTCTATGAAATTGTGTGAAAAAATTGTGAAAAAAAACCGCCTAAAGAAAGACATGAAAAAAATTTGTAAGCTGCTATGAAAAATAATTAGAAAGGAGAATTCCCTAAAACTCCCTACTAAATTTCTAAAAGATTATGTATAAGATATTTTTCTTTAAAATCCTTAGGTTGCTATGAGAATAAATTAAAAAGAGAATTCCCCCCACTGAATTTCTAAAAGATTATGTTAAAAAAAATATATTTTTATCAAAAATTTCACTAAAATAAAAAATGCAATGAAATTGTGTGAAAAAACGGTGAAAAAAAACCGCCTAAAGAAAGACTTGAAAAAAATTCTTAAACTGTTATGAAAATTAATTAGAAAGGAAATTCTCCTAAAAAAATTCCCTACTAAATTTCTAAAAGATTATGTTTAAGATATTTTTCTTTAAAAATACTTAAATAAAAAATCAATGAAATTGTATAAAAAAAAAAATTTCTTCTAGATCGTCTTGTTTCCAAACCGAGGAACCATTCTTGTACATAATATTTATCACATCTGAATAAAAAACTAAAAAATAAAACCTATTTTTGCTGCATTTCTGGATATCTATTCCAAAAATGCAGTTTGTAACGCTTATTACAAGGCCTACTGTACTTAAATTGATATATTTATTCCCTGTTCCATAACAGATTTGAACGTTTTTGCTTTTGGTGAAAATATTAAACAAATTTATATAATTTTTCAAATCGACAAATCGGAAAAGGAATCTAAAACACGATAAAAATAGCTTTTTATAAAAATAAGTTTTTAACTTTTTTCCAAGGCCTATATAGTTATTTGAAGATAAGATGTCTTTGCTTTTAGAGAATTTATTAAATTTAACAAATCAGGCGAACGAACATATTTGCAACTAATAAAAATTTCAAATAAATATTTTTTAAAGAAAAATTTTGAATCGTAATACAGAACACGATAAAATAAGTAAATGTTTTTAAGTCTTTGAAAAGAAAAAATCTTTATCGAAATACAGGAAACGACAGAAAGCCAAAAAATCATTTTTTATATTTAATTTTTTAAATTATCAAATCGAATTTCAGAACAGAAACAAATCATTTCACTTTTGAATTTGGTAAAACGAAAACGAAATCGATTTGCAGAAACGGATTGCAGCTCTCTCTCAGAAAAAAAATAAAAAACCAAAAAAAAAACTATAACTAACTTACAAAATATCGAAAAATATTCCAATTTTATTTATTGAAATCGGTTTCGAGAGAAAAAATTTTGACTAAAGCTTACCGCTCGCGAAAGAGCATTTCCAGACCCTCCTCGGAATGCTGCAGCGCCAGAGGCATTTGCAGCAGCTGCAACGCCAGCAATATAACCGTTCCACGCAACGTCAAACTCGTTCCCACAGACATGATTCCTTCTGCTCTTCTTCTAACTGGCCTAATTTTCCGCTGAAGTGAACTCCTCGAGGTGTAACTTGCAACTGAACGCATTGCCTGCTGCGCTTGGCCATTTGAAATATAACCGCGCTGGGTTTCCGGTTCGAAAAACAGGCGACTACATAATTAAATGGCCGGTTTCTATATTTGAAGTAATGAGCTGACCTGTCCTGTCCTGACAGCAACATACCGTCATCCAGTGCGCTGTATCAGTATCCTAATGAAAAGCTACATACACCTAGTGGAGACTGGTATGTACTCAATGGGTCGGTCGGTCAGTTTGGCTTGCCACTTATTGTCTTGTTTATTTGAACTTCAACGCCCAATTAGAGGTAAACCATAGAGCTGGGATCTCGCTATGGACCGTGCTCTAACCTGTTGCTGAAAAAAATACCATAAAAATGTACAAGTTATGTTTGTTTGTATCGTAAAAATCCATTTCACAGGCAGCCCACAATATTCGATACCCGCCCGGATACCCCTATGGAGCTGCTAGAGCAACCTTTTACGTTTTCAATGTACCTATGTGTGATTTTTTTTTATCCTTTTCTGGCGCGTAGGAGATAGTTCTGGCTAAAGGGTGCGGTGGGATTTGTAGGTTCGAAGTTTTGTTTTTGTATTGTTCATTTAGATACGCGCATAAATTCTACAATATTTGCACGGGTTTTGGAACAAAAATAGAAATGCTGACAATGGGAAATATTGGTTAGTCATGCATAGCTATTTCGATAACAAAACCAAATTTTTTACCTATCAAAAGTACTGCGTTGAAAATAGATAGCCAAAAACTCAAAATATAATAGTTTGTTTTTTTTTTAAATGGACGTACCTTAAATAATACAAAAAATGGCGGCACTTAAAGTTGCGTGCCGACGACTTTATTCTTACAACAAAACAAGAAAAAAATTAATGAAATACTACAAAAAAATTTTGATAGCCCAATTTGTTTACGTTATATGTTATATAGGTATATTTCTGATATGATATTATTCAACGATTTTAATCAAATTTTGGAAATTTTTTGATCTATCTATTCTACGGGAGCTCAAATGTAGTACAGAGCTTTGAAACTCTAAAAAATTACCAAATTAATATATTCTTAATCAAAAGAAAACACGACGAATTTCGCACCAAACGCATTACTTTGACCTATCTATCCTATGGGTGCTATATGAAAAAGTCAACCGATTTTGATCAAAAGATTGATTTGGGTCTTCCTCAATTGATGCGCTAGCGGCAGCAATATTCTCGACACTACGGGCACTTTTTTGTCTCACTGGCACGGGAACATTTTGTACTGTGCATGTGGATTCAAATTTTTCCACTAGACGCTCACTTGTTGATTTGGCAGGACAATTATGATGACCATAAATTGGACGTAGCGCTCTGAAAGTTAAGGCCACTGACTCCGAATTTCGGTAGTAAATTTTAATAATTTCGACTCGTTGTTGGATCGTACATCTTCTCATGATGAAATGGCAAACCTTACTGAAGAGAAATGTCAAGAAAGCGGGGTAAAAAAAATGGCGTCATTTGCTGTTCCTATCGGTCTCCTTTTGCAGCGTCCCTATTGAAAAACCCGATATCAATGCAGCTTAAACTATTTGCGAATTGGACAAGGTAAATTTTTTATAAAGAATTAGGTTCCATTAGGGACCACATCCCAACTCACTTAGACCAAAAAAAATAGACCGTTGTGATCATTGCTGCCAATTTAGCTTTTTTCCCGTCAAATCTGGCTTTTTTCGAAGCCCAATTGCGGGAAAAATTTGTGAATTGCGGGAAGCGGGAATTCTGGCTTTTTTTAAAATGAATTTGGCTTTTTTTCGCTTTTTTTTAATGCTGCTACCAATTTCGTGAAAACATGTAGCAGCACGGTTGCCACTTGCAAAAAAAAGTTTTGTATCAAAATATACCATTTTGGATAAATCTGGGAAAAAAGTATACACGGAGGTTGAGCGCGTATTTAGCCAGCTTAAGAGGGTCTTACTATGTAATACCTCATTTCCGAGCGCTATATTCAAAAATTGATTACTAGAAAACTACAATTGATTTCGGGAAGCATTTTTTGAATTGTTATCATTCATTATTGAACTTTAAATAGTTTTTTTGGTTTTACATAAAAATTACGTATGTGACCCCTACACGTCCTTCACTGCGTCCTCGTCAAAAGTGTCCAGGGCGCACGGGGTGAACGATTTTGACCGATCAGATTCAAAAAATTGTAATAATAATAGAATTTGGAAAAAAACATTTTTTTTTTCACTTTTTTTCTGCTATTCAAGGCTGTTAAAAATTTTTGGATAAGAATTTCAAAAAAAGCTCGCAACAGATTGCGACATGTTTTCTGATGATAAAAATGTTTATTATGGCAGATCGGTCAGGCAGATTTTTGGAAAACGTTGACCCCACATCTAAAAAGACGACTTTCGGAAAAACATTTTTAAAGATTTACAACGTAATAAAATATATACAGCAGAAACATGAAAAACGACCGCGCGTGACCGTTGAAAAATGCTCTGTCACTGCCAAACGAGCCCGTCCACAGTTAAGTCCTTTTACCAGCGTATTTCTAACACTATTTAGATGAAAAAAGTAAAAAGAACTGACCTTCTCCGATTTCGATGATTTTTACACAGTTGGTAGAGCTGTTAGCCAATAGTAACCAAGCCCAATTTTATTGCAAAATTGCGAGTTATCGATAAGTGAATATCGAGTTTTTCATTTTTAGACTATTTTTGGATAAGCCATATCTTCTAAACACAAAGATATTAACACAAATTTTTTACCATGACAGATAAAATATTATATTAAAAAAAAAATATTTTTTTTTTATTTTTAAGATTTTTGTTAATTTTTTATCATTTTTAATTTTAAATTTAAAAATTTAAAAGTGATCTACCACTGTTCAAAAAAAAGTGCTAATGTCAATTTATGCGTGGAAATTCGCTGAAAAAGACGCAAAAAAAAAACATGTCGTACGATTGTGAAACCGATGCTAGTCGCGAAGAATTAGTCGACGTGCTGAAAATCTTACAAATAAAACAAAGCAAAAAAAAATCATTAAAACCGCTTTTTTTTAAGCTTTATTCAGAAAATTTTCAGCTTTTTTGCCGTTGCTTCCATCCAGAAGTAGCTTTTTTTTCTGGGAAAAAATTGGCAGCACTGGTTGTGATACCTCACCCTTTCCCACTAGTAGTTCCACTAGATGTTCTCTTTCACAGCCATCCGGTGGCCTGTATAAACCTTAAGAGACATTTTAGACTCTGTTCTGAAAGCTGGAATAAGTCATTTAGAAAGTATGACTTGAGAAATCGCAACCTTGTCCTTGAATTTGCCAGAAGAAAACTCCAATGTCTCCAGCTCTTTCTCCTGTTCTCTTTCACAGCCATCCGGTGGCCTGAATAAACCTTAAGAGACATTTTAGACTCTGTTCTGAAAGCTGGGATAAATTATTTAGAAAGTATGACTTGAGAAATCGCAACCTTGTCCTTGACAGTGCCAGAAGAAAGCTCCAACGTCTCCAGCTCTTTCTCCTCTCCAAAGCTTCTGCAAAAGTCATGATGAGAAGGTTTAAGCCTTGATGGGTGAATTCCCACCAACAAGTGTCCGTTGATTGCTCGGATAATTTTCAAGCATTGAGCTCTATTTAGACAACAAAGTTCCTTGGTTCTTTTGCTACAGTACACCTGTCAAGTTTGCTGTGAGAACTTGCACGTATTGGATATTCTATTCCATGTTTGGTTTGTTCAGTGTGGGCGAAATGGGTTTGTATGCTTGATTTGCACTTGGCCATAGAAATGCCCAGATGCTCCATGTCCCGAAGACGGATATAAGGTAGTTCCTTGTCTTGCCCGTCTGTTCGCCATGCAATTTGCACTTAATATCTCTGTGTCCCGGGACAGATATGAGGTTTGTTGAAAACTGTTCTGCCATTTCCTCCAGAGGCGAGCGACAATTTTTCACTGGCTATATGCATGATGTCAAAGAGGCGACAGACTTAATGGCTATGACGCCTCCACCAACGCGGCTGTCCAACTAGAAACCGTCCGTGAAGATCTTTGTTGAGCCAACTGGGACCGGTATACCAACATTGAACACATTCCCAGTAGGGATGTGGGTTTTGAATTTTGTTATTGAAGTTTGAATTTTGGGGTATAGAAGTCCATACTCTCAGGAATTTGGGGAAATCTTTGAGTGACCGAAATCTAGGTCATTCCATTTTCTCGCCTCTCTCCTATGAAGAGCCGATTTTACTTAACACTTGAATTATTAAATTTAAAATTTTAGATTCGACTTACATACGTAGATTTAAGAAAAACAAGTACGCATTTGAATTTATGTATACTTACAAAGTTAAAAACACAAACAAAACAATAGTAACAGCTGTAGTGAAAGCATTCAAGATTAATAATAGTTTTTATTTATATTTTTTCAAATTATAGAAACGGCTACATTGGAGAGCGACACCATTGAGCCCCAAAAGCAAAATGACGCACAAGTCGTGATGCCGCCTGCACCGCTTACTACAAGCGCACCAATTCCCGAACATGGCGATGCCAGTAACCTATCGGCACGTCCAAACTGCAGTCGTACCTTTAACTCGAAAGCTCTTCTCAAGCACGTGACCATATGTGATAAGGTACAAACAAAGAAACGGAAAAAATTTGACAGAGCATTGTTGACATTCAAATAATATTTATATTTATTTTTCAGCCGCCTGCAATGCCGGGTCAAAAATCTCAAGGAAAGACGCAAACCATGCGGTCCAAACGTAAGGCTGCGACAGCTACAGAGCCAGAAACGCCACAAACGGACACAAATCGTGGTCGGAAGCGTTCTACGGATCGGTCTATTGCAAGACTTATTAAGGATGCGGCAAGTGATCGTTGCCCTCACTGTGATCGCACATTTAATTCAAAGGCTTTTGATCGTCATGTTGAGTGGTGCAGGGAAAAAGCTATTCAGGCCACCATGAAAATGGGCAATAGCAAAGACACAAGCAAAGCCAAGGAGCGACTTGATGCTCGCAAACTGTACAAGCCACCGAATCTAAATAAAAATAAACGCTCCATTAAACGGGGCTCAAACGAACCAAACCAACAGGATTTCAGTGAAGTGGTCAATAACAAGTCAAATAACTCAAAAACTTCGGTCGCTCAAAATACGGTCAAAAATGTTCGCATAAGCTCCACACTCTATGCAAATTCACAGGAGAACATCGCATCCAATCCGGAGCTAGAGACCAATACAACTATGTCGTCCATATGTCGTCCGAAAAAACGTTCAAATGATGTAACACATTCGGGCCGCATTAAGCCTATGTGCATTGACTACCTAAATTTGGACGCCTACGATGACCTCAGCAGTGTTGACGACGAGAATGAAGAGGACTTCAAACCATTGCGCAAACATGGAAGCAATAATAGCAGCATAAACCGTCAGTTGGTAGTTCTTGAACAGGGTGAAGACGGTATTGTGCACATAAAGCCAGCTTCAACAGAAGCCAACTCAGGCAGAGGATTTCCAAAAAGATGGATCTCAAATTTGTCAAATAGTGGTGATTCCTTTAAGGCTATAAGCAACAGTGGCAATAAAAAGGAGAAATATTACCGCCACTCAGCCAACGTCGATGCTGAGGTCTCTGACCACGTAGGCGTTGGACCCTCCAAGCTAGCATTATCAGTAAACACAGCCCCAACGTCACGCCATGATTCAAAGCTACAGACAGATGCGTCACCCGATGTAAACTTTAATGCTAAAAACTTCCTACAGCAAATACAAAGCGAGTTCGACCAGATGGGTCAAGATATCGGCGCCTTCATGCGAAAAGAAATGGAATCCTTGCTTCATGGCGCAAGTTCTAAACTAAGCTCGGACTCGGCATATGGCAGCAACAACTCGCCATCCAAACTCTCGCGTCAACGTTGCATCGAACAAGGCACCAGCGCACCAAATGTGCCTGATTATCCTGGCTGGACTTTAATAACAACTAATAACAACTTCTGCAGTGATGACATTACGCCCACAACTTCGCAGTATTCTTTGCTAAGTTCTACATCAAACAACTCGAAGAGCTCTAGTATGAAGAAATCGAAGTTCTGTCACGAATGCGGAGCAAAGTTCCTCATTGATCACGCCAAATTTTGTATAGAATGCGGTGTGAAGCGTATTATATTGTAGGCTCAGCGCCGTTTTACTGAAAACCTAAATTTAAATATACCAAACGTAAAATAAAACAAATTTGACTCCCGTTGGATAAGGGATCTTATCTGAAATTTTAGTTGCTCCAGCTCTTACCATCTCTGAGATCTAAGCGTTCATACAGACGGCCATGGTATATCGACTTCTATAGTCATCATCATCGTCATCGAGTGGCCATGACAACCCGTTGTCGGGTTTCGGCCGACCTCAGCAGCTATCGCCAGGCGCCTCCGCTTTGCGCGCGCATTTTCTTCAATAAGAAATACCAAGGGAGGATAGGTTCTCCTCCACTTGATCTTTCCATCGGAGTTCTGGTCTTCCCCTTCGTCTTCCTTCGTCGGCTTTCGCTTCGAATACCGAATTTTTCGCTGGAGCATCGTTATCCATCCGTACGACATGCCCGATCTAGCGCACACGTTGTATTGTGATGTGCTGGACAACATCTATGTCGTCGTAGAGCTCGTACAACATGGGAGCCCAGACGCCGTGCGTCCCTGTTCGTAGACAGCAAATACTTCGTCTTGCCCCCGTTTACCGCTAGACCCATTTTCGCTGACTCCTTTTCGAAAAATGCAGCAGTAACATCTCGCTTACAAATCCCGATGATATCGATATCAAGTACACCGGCCTTCCTTAGTATACCTTACATCAAGATATTGAAGAGATCGCATGATAGAGTGTCGCCTTGTCTGAAACCTCGAACAGTGTTAAAAGTTTCGGAGAGGTCCGTTTCTACCTTGACAGAGCTGATGGTGCCGCTCAATGACGTT
This sequence comes from Chymomyza amoena, assembly GCA_037043745.1. Taxonomy (NCBI): domain Eukaryota; kingdom Metazoa; phylum Arthropoda; class Insecta; order Diptera; family Drosophilidae; genus Chymomyza; species Chymomyza amoena. The sequence continues at coordinate 25,270 of JBAMAX010004442.1, read as the reverse complement.
TTGCAAAGGAAACAGCTTTGCAGGAATACCGAACTCAGACATGGTGGTGTATAGGCAATCGCTTATCGGGCTATCGAATGAAGCTTTGTAATCGATGAAGAGATGATGGGTATCGATCTGTTTTTCGTGGGTCTTTTTCAAGATTTGGCGTAGAGTGAAGATCTGGTCTATGGTGGACTTACCAGGTCTGAAGCCGCACTGATAGGGTCCGATCAGTGTGTTGGCATTTGGCTACAGTCTTTCACATAATACACTTGTCTCACGTTGGATAATAAGGGATCTTTTCTTTTATTTTAGTTGCTCTCTCTGAGATCTCGGCGTTCATACAGAAGGACATGGTATATCGACTTCTAAAGTCACCCTAATTATAAATTGAATAAATATTGCATAAAGATTTCATAATTCTCGCTTCTCTACATTATACAAAAGACTTTTCGAATTTTTCCCATAGTACTGTGAAATTTGTCTCGCACTCTCACCTCTTTATCGGACACACGTGCCAGTCCAGAGTCCAAGGCATACAAAGTACGCCCACCTAAAGTCAACTCCTTAGCTAAATAATGGCGCTGTTTACACATGTTTCAATTTTATATCTCACCCTCCGGGTCTTTCGAGTTTTTCGAATCTGCGCAGCTTCAACTATGCAACAGTTTGTGGACTTGTGGGCGCTTTTTATTTTAGTTTTAGCTTTAGTTGGTCCTCGTGGTTGGACGGGCTTTGGCTGCGGAAATTGTGGAAGCCGCCTGAGCACTACATCTAGATATATTTATATATAGAATTTATTTCACTGCTTACTGTTTGGCACTTTATGTTTAAATTCTATTATTTTAGGTGAATACAACTTAACTGGAGCTTACGGAAAATATGGTAACCTAGAAATGAAGATATACGAAATGTTTTATAATAAAATATATTTTTTTAAGTGAAGCTGTTAAAGTGTTATTTTTAAAAGAAAAACGTAAAATTGAAGTGAAATGAAAAAAAAAATGGCGAGCGTTAAAGGCGTTATGTAATTTAAGCGATTTCTATCGGATTCGGCCTTTGATGATGTTATCGTTTAATACAAGAAAATAATGCTTTTAAAATGTTGGGTTTATATGATAAAGTTACCCGATTTTGATTAAAATTATAGAGATTAAGAACTGGGAGCAGACAAAAAAATATAATTATGCTCTTAGAACTATTTTTTTTAAGGTGTTATATGAAGCCTCTATGGCAGATATATCAAAATATCAAAAAATGGCGTATGTTAAAGTCGTGTGCGGACGACTTTGGGATACCCTCTACCATCAGCTTTCAATAAAATCCGGTATATGTATTGCTTAAGAACACCAAAGACCTTTGATTGACAAATTAGGTTAATACGAGGTGTGTTCAAAAAGTAAGGTGACTTTGTATTTTTAAGAAAAAACATTTATTTATTCATCAATATTTATATTGTCCGCTTCAAAGTAATGCCCCTCAGATACAATACACTTATGCCAACGGTTTTTCGAATCCTCAAAGCACTTCTTATAAGCACTTTTCGGTATAGCCTTGAGCTCTTCCAGCCATGCAGTCTTTTCAATCTCTTCAATCGTTGCAAATCTCCGTCCTTTCATAGGTCTCTTTAGTTTTGGGAACAAGAAAAAGTCACATGGGGCCAAATCCGCTGAATGAGGCATGATTGTGATGTTGTTTTTGGCCAAAAAATCTCTCACAAGCAAAGATGAGTGAGCAGGGGCATTATCGTGATGCAAAAGCCATGAATTGTTTTTCCACAATTCTGGACGTTTTCTTCGTATTGCTTCTCGCAAACGGCGCATAACTTTCAGATAATACTGTTTATTGACCGTACGGTACGACCATATGGTAAGAACTCCTAATGCACCAAGCCATGGTAATCGAAGAAAACAGTGAGCAAAACTTTGACATTTGATCGAATTTGGAGTGCTTTTTCGGTCTTGGCTCTTCTGGCCGCTTCCATTGGGACGATTGGGCTTTGGTTTCGATATCATAACCATATACCCATGATTCGTCACCAGTTATGACCCTTTTGAGTAAATCTGGGTCGACGTTGACGTCATTCAACAGCTCTTGAGCGATGCTCATGCGACGGTTCTTTTGGTCAAAATTTAGCAATTTCGGAACAAACTTCGCTGACACACGTCTCATGCCCAAAACGTTAGAAAAAATTTCATGGCACGAGCCAAGCGATATACCGACATCCTCAGCAACTTCTCTGATAGTGATTCGACGATTTTCCAAAATAATTTTCTTCACTGCTTGAAGGTTTTCATCAGTTGTTGACATGCTAGGGCGTCCAGAGCGAGGTTCGTCATTGGTATCTTCCCGGCCATCTTGGAAGAGTTTGTACCACTTGTAAACATTTTTTTTTACTCAGAACAGTTTCACCGTATGCTACTGTCAACATTTCAAGTGTTACGGAGCACTTAATTTTATTTTTAACCCCCGACGCAAAAAGAGGGGTGTTATAAGTTTGACGTGTCTGTCTGTCTGTTTGTCTGTTTGTCTGTCTGTCTATGGCATCGTAGCTCCCGAACGCTTGCAGTGATTTCAATTTAGTTTTTTTTGTATTAAAGGTGACTTATGTGCGAGTGTTGTTAGACATGTTTGGTGAAAATCGGTTGAGCCGTTTAAAAGTTGTGGAGTAAAAGTGGGGAGAAAAACATAAACTTTGTCCGATTGGCTTAAAATTTGGTCCTATTGAAGCTGACGACGCCACTGATTCTAATCTGAGGTTATTTTTGCTCTATCTCTTCGCGTTTTTGCTCTATCTCTTCGCGTTTAGAAGTTATGGCTATTTGAAGTTAAAAACATAAACTTTGTCCGATTGGCTTAAAATTTGGTCCTATTGAAGCTGACGACGCCACTTATTCGAATCTGAGGTTATTTTAGCTCTATCTCTTCGCGTTTTTGCTCTATCTCTTCGCGTTTAGAAGTTATGGCTATTTGAAGTTAAAAACATAAACTTTGTCCGATTGGCTTAAAATTTGGTCCTATTGAAGCTGACGACGCCACTTATTCGAATCTGAGGTTATTTTAGCTCTATCTCTTCGCGTTTTTGCTCTATCTCTTCGCGTTTAGAAGTTATGGCCATTTGAAGTTAAAAACATAAACTTTGTCCGATTGGCTTAAAATTTCATCCTATTGAAGCTGACGACGCCACTGATTCGAATCTGAGGTTATTTTTGCTCTTAGAAGTAATGGCCATTTGAAGTTAAAAACATAAACTTTGTCCGATTGGCTTAAAATTTGTCTGTCTGACTGTCTGTCTGTCTGTGGCATCGTAACTCCCGAACGCATGCAGTGATTTCAATTTATTTTTTTTTTGTATTAAAGGTGACTTATGTGCGAGTGTTCCTAGACATGATGAAAATCGGTCGAGCCGTTTAAAAGTTGTGGGGAGTGAAAGTGGGGAGAATGCGTAAAAAAAAAGCAAACGAGCTTGACCTTAAATGTAATCTATACCTTAACAAGAATCTAAATTATAGTAAGTATATTATAATATACTAAAGTCTAACTTAACCTAACCTACCTATAAAAAGTATGAAATAAAAAATTAAATTAAAAATTTAAAAAACCCCCGAACTTAAGTAATTTTCATTTAAAAAGTGAAAAATAATAAAAGAAACTTAATGTTAAAGTACCTAAGAATCTATTAATAATTCTAAAAAAATACGTCGCGTTGGGGGACCGCTCCTAAACTAACAATTTAAATACAAATAGTCTAATTAAGCAACAAAGATTAACTTAAAAACAAAATTAAGAAAATACTTCAAAAACTTTCATAGAATTACTTCAAAAAATTTGCATGTAAGATACGACCGTCAACGACGTCTGCCCTCGCGTGTCCCCCAACGCGACGTATTTTTTAGAATTATTAATAGATTCTTAGGTACTTTAACATTAAGTTTCTTTTATTATTTTTCACTTTTTAAATGAAAATTACTTAAGTTCGGGGGTTTTTTAAATTTTTAATTTAATTTTTTTACACAAAATTTGATGCAAATCCGTTGATCCATATTTTTCGATAGCAAAAAATCGCCGAGCACGCAAAACACTTATAACCTTTACGCCTCTCACAACCACATAAAAAATGCCATTTACTTGAAATTTGGTACAGATGTTCGGAAGGAGTGTACCAACACAACAAAAATCGATAATCGAAAATACGTTGCCCGCGAAATTTGAAAAGTCACCTTACTTTTTGAACATACCTCGTATGATATAGTCAACCAATTTTGATCAAACAGTGCTTGAGAACTATAAAAAACTTTCGAATTCTAAATTTGGTTACGATATCTTCATAAACAAACGAGTTATTCATCTAAAACTTTTTTTTTTCGAAGTCGTCTAAAACACCCGTATGGGAGCTATATTATTTAACCCTGATATCAAAAAAATGAAATAAACTTGTCTCCTTTGGAATAATATGCGATCTAATGTGAGTTTGGTAGTTCTAGCTCTTACCATTTCTGAGATCAGGAACTCAAACGTACAGACGGACGGACAGACGGACATGGGTATATCGACTTTTTTAGTCTATTTTAGGTAACTTTGGGATGTCTCCGACGACTCCCTCTATATGTTACATACATTTTCGGCTTGCACAAACTTAATATACCCTTTGTACCATACAGTACAGGGTATAAAAACGCCGATATTGCAAAAAGAAAAAAAAGGGTTTTTCGTGATATCATCGTCAAAAATTTGGTCTAGCTCTAATCGGCTCTGAGATCTAGGTGTTCAAAGAGACTACTGTAGTCACCATTTGACATTCGCTTTTCTATGTTCCATAGTTTTCAGACTTTCCTAAACTCACTATAACTTTGTAGGGTATTAAATTAGAGTTGTTTGATGTTAAGGTCCCAGTTTGAATAAACTTTGTCGTAAAATTCACAATTTACGAAAAACTTTGATAACTTTAAAATGAACAAATGGGTCAGTTGCGGTTAAGCTTTGGTTGCAAGAATTTTAAATAGGAGCATCGGGTAATGTGCAAGGATATACTAGAATTACTTCAACTAAGTGAAAGATAGTGGCCGTCGGTGGCTTAAGTAGTAGCGTACTCGCCTCTAAAACCGATGGTCGGTGGTTCTATTCCCCGCAGTAGCACTGGTGCATTTGCCTAGCACTGGCATCGCTAGCTCAAAGACGCTATTTGCCATGAAAGTCTCTATTAATTAAAGACACCGCCGTTCGGATTCGGCTATAAACTGTAGGTCCCTGTTCTTTTCGAACAGTTATTAATAGAGATCCCCTATGCCCCTCCTCCAAGGGGTCTAACAGGGAATTATATATATATAAGTAAAAGATATTTTAGCTACCGACTCCATTGATAGCGCTCAAAATAATTTGGCGACTCATACAGCTGAAGACTTTAAGAACTGTGTCGGAGTAATCTATAAAATTAACAAACTTCTGAGGGAGTTGGAAATTTGCAATACAAATATTATGGCCGAAAAATTGAATGATTCTTGTGCCGCTTCGCTTTACAGACCTGATATGGAGCCGAAATATGTAGATACTCAAAAAAATTTCGGCGTTTATAAAGTTCATACAGTTGTTCTCCAGAGGCAAGTTTGTGACGTCCCCGATATCTCCTTTTCTATGTGGTATTGAGAGGAATGGAATGCTAACCCAATCTGGTTACATGACGACGCACAAAAATGGTACACAGATGGATCAAAAACGCTTTAAGGGGTAGGAGCAGGAATAGTGGGCCCAGAGCACGCAAATCGATTACCTTAAGCAGTGACACCACAATTTTCCAAGCTGAACTATACGCAATAATAGAAATAGGGAAGCTTCTATCCAAAAGAGGAGTTAAGATCAAAATACTCTCAGACAGTCAATCAGTCCTCAAAGCACTAAAGAGCTACACATTTACTTCTAAAGTCCTTATAGAGTGCAGGAGTGCACTTAACCAACTGGCCAACCTCAAAAAGTCTTCTTGATATGGCTACCCGTCTATGAAGGACATGAAGGTAACTAAAAGGCAGACCTTAGCACCAAAGAACGGGCGGAAAGGACATTCATAGACCCATCTCCCTGTTTTGGCTTCAACAAAACCAATATAAAACATCTTACCAAAGAATATAGAACTAGTTCTATATCATATATTTGATCATCCTTAAAAATGCACTCGACAAAAATTCACAGAATACTGGAATGCCTTGACGGCCTCAATCATTTCACAAAATTCCTGAATTTTAGCACCAAAAGAGCGAACATTACACTCACCCTAAACAGGAAAAGTCTCAACACAGTCTCTGGAGCATTAACAGGTCACTTCGTCTGCAACAAACACCTACCCAGAATAGGCATATCGGATTCGAACATATAAAGATTCTGCTGTGATGAGGAAGAGTCAATGGAACGCTTAATCACAAAATTTTAGGTGCATACCTACTAGTTTCTGGGAAGGAGCTGGTCAGTTTCCTCGACATAATGAACGTCGAAATATAAAGGGGTGCACAATAGATATATACAAATAGGCCTTTGCCCAACCCACAACAACGATTACGATTGCAATGCTACATAGTGCACTACTACATTTAAAAATAAAAACTTCTTCGTAATTATTCTTCAAGTAAATACAGGTGTACAGGGGTTTTTGGATCTGTAACCCCACCCAAAAGTTGAAAAAATGGGTGGGCAGTGTATTGCGAGCTCTGATGTACAGGGTGCGCCAGAGAAACTTACTTATTTGAAAGGTCAATAAAAACAAAAGTACTTCAATTATTGTTTTAATTTTTTTATTTAAGAATACAATATCCCAATTTTTTTCATGCAGTCTTGAAAATGACATCGAATAAATGGCGACCCCCATGGCGCATACACTGATGAAGTCGATTTTTGAAATCCGTATCCACTCTTTGCAGCATATCAATCGGTATGTTGGCAATGGCGTCGCGAATGTTGTTCTTGAGGTGTGCTATGGTCCGTGGTCGATCGATATAAACCAGAGATTTCAAATAACCCCATAAAAAGAAATCGCATGGCGTCAAATCTGGAGAGCGTGCCGGCCATTGGAGATCGCCTCTGAGAGAGATGAGGCGGTCGGGGAAATGTTGTCGCAACAAATTCATTGAGTCTCGTGTTGTGGCTCTATCTTGCTGAAACCACACACGAGTCTTGAAAGAAAAATTCCTCGATCATGTTCCTGTAACGAGCTCCATTCACGGTAACTGCGCGTTTGTTTTCTTCAAAAAAATAAGGCCCAATTATTCCCATTACCGACATCGCACACCAGACAGTAACTCGCTCACAGTTAAGTGGCTTCTGGTGAAGCTCACGTGGACTTACACCACACCAATAACGCATGTTTTGCTTGTTGACGCAGCCGGAAATGTGGAAGTGAGCCTCGTCACTGAAAAAAACGACCGCGTCTTCAGGCAGGTTGTCAACCAGCATTTCACAGGCATTTTGACGGGCAACAAAATCGCGTTCAGTTAATTCTTGCACAACAGCCAATTTATAGGGATGAAAGTGAAGGTCTTCATGGAGAATTCGTCGAACAGTGGTTTCAGAAATTCCCATAGCAGCTGCGTGTTTGCGAGCCGAACGCCGGGGAGAACGCACAACTGACTGCCTCACTCTTTCGACATTTTCCGGAGTTCTGATGGTCCGTTGAAGTTCATTTCTGGGTTTAGCGACACTTCCACACTCCCGAAATGAGTTAACCCACGACAGAATCGAATTACGGCCAGGAACGAGTCTGTGAGGAGGAACTTCAAAGCGAGCGCGGAAGGCACGTTGCGTAGCAACAAGTGAGCGACCGTTAGAAAAGAAGCTCTCGACTGCGAAGGCCCGCTGCTCTCTAGACCAGAGCATGATGGCAACTGACTGAAGGGAGAAACAACCTTGGGAACTTCCCCCTCCAGATGTGCCCTCTCCAGCCCCTCTACCCGCCCAACACACCGCGCGGGAATTTTTTCAAATAAGTAAGTTTCTCTGGCGCACCCTGTATAAAACCTGCCCAGGACCAAATCTTGAGTGCACGTCAGTGTGGGAACGATATGAGAGTAATGAAGCACGGTAAGAGGTATTGTTATAGGCCTCTTGGTTTTAAAGATAATGTTCCTACCTTTTTGCGATTCATGTACCCTTGCTGAAACTAATTACATTGTCACTTGAATCGGCGTCTTTCCCTACCGGTAGGAAATCGTCTTTTATTGTACCACTTCAAAAAAATGGTAACAGATCCGATGTTTCCAATTGTCATGGCATCGTTAAATTGTAATCAATTCCAAACTTTTTAAAAAAATTTCAGTGGCTCATTTGCATCATCTTTGTAAGTCCCTTATTTCCCCGTTCTAGCATGGATTTATGAAAGGTTGCTCTACCTCTACAAACTTTCTTGAGTTTACATCCTTAGCATTTAAAGGATTTTCAAATAAACTTCAAACAGATGTCGCTTATACTGATTTTAGAAAGACCTTTCATTCCGTTAACCATAAGCTTCTTATTTTCAAGCTTGGGCCCTTGGGATTTCCGACAAACTTTCTTAATTGGATTTCTTCTTACCTTGCTGGTAGAACCCAAAGAGTTATAGTTAGGTCTACAGGTTCCAGAATTGTTGAAGTATCTTCCGGCGTTCCGCAAGATAGTCAGTTCTAGCTCCTCTGTTTTTTTCACTTTTTATAAATAATCTGGCAAATGTGGTTAATCATGCCCGAGTTCTTATGTTCGCTAATGATGTTAAGCTTTGCTTCTCGTTTAATAATACCACGTCACATATTTTATTTTAGGATGACTTAAACTCTCTTTATAACTGGTGCACGATTAAACATTTGAACTTAAACCATTCTAAATGTATGTTTATGATAATTTCATGGAAATAAGCCTCACTTGGCTAGTTACTCCATATCTCCATATCCCTTTATTTTCCGATTTAGGTGTTACTTTTGACCCTAAAATTACCTTCAACACCCATGTTTCTACAATTGTGAACAAAACCAGTTGTGCTATAGGGTTCATTAAACGCTGGTCAGAAGAATTAAACGATCCGTATACGACCAAAGCTCTTTATTCTGAACTCGTTTGTCCAGTACTTGAATACGGTTCTTGTGTTTGGTGCCCTCCGCACAAAGGAACATAAATTGACTCTGTACAGAAACAGTTTCTTCTTTTTGCTTTACGTAACTTAAATTGGGACCCAAATATCCTTTTACCTCCTTATGCCAGTAGACTTCTTCTGATTGATCTACCTTTTTTGGAAAATCGTTAGATTGCCCTTAATGCTATTTTTTTGCATAAACTTAAAACGGATTACATTGATTCTACTTTTCCAATTCGTCAGCTTTTGTTTAACATTTCTAGACGCTCCTCTAGGAATTTTGTTCCCTTATCCCTAAAGAGATGCACAACAAATTATTTATTACGTAAGCCTTTTAGAGTTTTATGTTCGGATTATAATGACTTGGCAGACGACTGCTTCACTGGGCACAGATACCAGGGCTTAACCAGTCAAAAACTCTCCTCTCCGACTACAACCGTAAGAAATTCAAAGTCATGGTAACTCACGGGAAGAACATCGTGAGAGTTCTAACAAAATTGGCATAGTGGACTATGTCGCTTCTGTAGCACGGAGGAACAAACTTCTTCGCAGTATTATGTTAATGTATGGCAGTTGCCGGTAAAAGAAACAAGCTCCTGGACATGTACGTTCTCCCACCGAAGATCGTTGTTACCATTAATCCAAACAGGATGCTGCAATACATGCAGGCCTTGGGACTTTTGGGAGAGCTCTGAGCCTTGCAGGGGGTACAATAGATCCACTTGGGTCGCAGTATGTACATTTCTACACCCAATAATAACAATAACATAATGACTTATGCTTAAGTGAACTTTCTTTCTCCTTCCAGTCTTATGAGAGCTACTTTAAATTACCTTAGCTGCCGTTAAAAATTCCTCCAACGGGTTGGAGTCCATATTGCTGGTTCAACTTGTTTGCCACTGACCACAATTGACTGTGGGTAGGGGCATAGCTGGCCATCGGGCAAATAAAATGCCCCCAACATGCCAGTGGCAAACTACCTAATATTAATTATAGTCTTTTATGTATTATACATTTTGTTTATGGCTTCTTTGTATTATCTTTTTTCTTAATTAATAAAATTTTTTAGATTGTAGGTTGATTTTACAAATAAATAAAATAAATAAATAAAACTTAATTAATTATGAAAATTAATGAATATCAATTATTGCGTGGCTTTTAATTAAAGATTTATATTTAACCCATTTTTAAAAAAATTCTTATCCGCCTTGTGTGCGAGGCTTCAGCAAAATTTTGTTGTTTTAAAATAAGATATTTAAGCTACCTTTTTCTACTTATTTCGAGCTCCTGCAAAGCTCACCCTGACCTCATTTTCGAAAAATTTGAAACTGTAAACTAAAAATTACTGAGCATGAATCCATTCTACTGTAAAATAGGTTTAATTCCTTCGTAAATAAACCATCATGAATGATAAAATTCTTTAATTATGCTTTAGTCATCCGAGACTTTTCCAACTGTCGAACAGAATGCCAACGTTGCGTATACGCAACATGATTATTATGACGAAATTATACAATTTTGCAAACATGTTATTTAAAGCGAATGTCATTATAATAATATGGAGTTATTAATTAATATTTTAATTTAAAATTGAAGAGGAAAAATGTTTTCATCTTTAAAAATAAATTTAAAAAAAATATTATTTTATTGAAATTAAACATTGAATTTTCTTTTGTAAGATATCTACACAAATTCATTTTGTCCGTGTTGAGTTAGAAAACTAATAATTAAAAATAATTGTCAATAAATGTCTAACTTTAAGTTGACGTAAATATGATCTAAAAATATAAAAGAATATTTAAAAAATTATTTTAGCCATAGAAATAAAATAAATTTAATAGAAATAGATTGTTTTATTTTGGACGAGATTGTTTTGGCTAGGAATAGTCCACCTTAATAAAAAGTTATCACTATCCTTCTGAAAACAGTAGATAGACTTCTCGACCTGCACATCAGAAACAAACTGCAAACCCGTTGCATCCAATGCAGTTTGCTTGCTCCAAGGGAATGTCAACAGAGGTTGCTTTACACCACCTACTCAGAAAGATTGAAAATGCTTTTAACTCAAAGAACATAGTTTTCTGGCATTCCTTCGAGGGAGCTTCCGACAATACTGACTTTGGTTCTATCTCTAGAGCGTTGGCATGTAAGAACATAGAACCACACGTGACCGCATTGATCTAATACACGCTCCGACAAGGGGACATAGCTCTAGATGGTACAACAGTCAGCATAAGAGCTATAAAAGGTTTTCCACAAGTAGGTGTGTTATCTCCCCTGCTATGGTCTCTCGTGATCGATGTTAACTATGAACAGTGGTTGGTTATAAAGTTATTGGCTACGCAGATGATCTGGCTATCATAGTGACGGGTACATATGATAGCATAATCAGAGAGATGATGGATAATAATAAGATAATGCTCTACAAATTACCATTAAACTGGTGTCCAAGCGAAGGGCTTCGCATTAACCCCCAGAAAACTGTGATTGTTCGCTTCACGAGGAGACACAACATGGAGCTTCGGAACCTTGTTATAAATAACACTGAGGTAGAGTATTCAGACCATTTCAAATATCTAGGAGTGGTCCCACACAAACGACTCAACTGGAACTCCCACTTAGAACAAATGCTCTCCAAAGCTACTCGAGCCATGTGGGCTTGTAAGAAATTCTTTGGCAGCACATGGGGCTTTAGCCCTCATATTATAGAATGGATATACCGTATAATGGTACGGCCTATCGTCACATATGCAGCCCTTTTGTGGTGGCCCAAGACGCAGCAAAATGTGACCTTTAAGAAATGCAGCAATCTTCAAAAACAAACATGCATATCTCTCTCGGGAGCTATGCGGACCTGTCCGACAGCTGTCATGGAGTCAGTTCTGGGACTCACACCACTGCATATGTTCATCCAAAAGTCTGCCATGCAGAGTCTACTACGTATACAGATCACATCTGGCCTTTTAGCAAGTGACACTGGTCATGCCGTACTTATTTATTCCCTTCCTGACGTATCGAATTGCTCTAGATCAGATCTTTTTATCAGGGAATTATTTAATAACAAAAAATTTAGATCTCTTCTCCCAAGTCGGGAGATTTGGAGTTATGGCAGCCCCTGTGGAAACCTTCGGTGGCAACAATGTTTTCTTAGCAGGGTGTAAATAGTGATTCATAATACAAGTCTAAAACACCAGGAATTTTCCAAATCCATCCATAAATGCGGAAATTACGCGTTTTACTAAACTAGGTTACTCGAAATTTCAGATACTTATTTGTTTAATAAATGCTCTTCAAAGGTGTAAAAAAATAATTGACCAGAAACTTGAGAATTTTTTATTTTAAAGGATATTGTGGAGTCTGGAAGCATAAGCGTGCTGCTTGGAAACTTTTCATTAATGGCAAGGGTATGTAAAACGATCGATTTTTTTTTTACTCAATTTCAGTCTTAATTTTAGGCATAACTTCTAAAATACTGGTCCAAAGTCGAAAAGTCTTGGTGTTTTGAATTGCTCTAGGCAGCTCCTTTCGAATGGCGTACAGAGGTATCCAATATTCTAGAATTTCGGTTTTATGGCAATAAAAATTTTGTGATGTAACTCCTTGCCAAAATTTAAAAAAAAAATTGAAAGGGTCTAGCTGGATAAGGTACTGGAAACTGCCCCCAGCGATTTTTGAAAAGTAATAATGCAATTCGATGCAGAATGGCAAAAAAAAAAATTGTTGATCAAATTTCAGGTTTTAAACCTAACGCGTTGCGGCTTAATTTAAAAAAAAACGTATTTTTTACGTGTATATAATTGCGACTAAGCTACTGAATATTTTGGAGCAAATTTTTTTTTTAATTTAAGTTAGCACTAGGGATGTTTAAAAAAAATAATGAATTTTTTTTTTTACCAACACATTTTCCTAAAAAAAAATATGAAATTTTCTTATTTTTTTAAGTATGTTCCTTAAATATGTCAATCACCATTTTTTTTTAACATGTGTTTTATTACGTTTTTTATAAGATGGGAATTTAAATCAAATCGATTTTGTGGAACAATGTTAAAAAAAATTAAAACGAAAATTTTTTAATGTTTTTTTAAAAAATGTACGAAAAAAAATTATTTTTTTTTGTCTTAAATGGCAAAAATTATTGTTAATTTTTATAATATTTACTTTTCGATTTGATGATGAAAAAATTGATTAATTTTGTAGGTAAATATAAAAATTTCAGCATTGCTTATCAAACGATTTTTTAAAACTCTTCATTAAGTGGTCCAATTTAATAAATATGTGTGGGCTTACATTTAACATGGGAAATTATTCCATGTGGTGATTCCAAAAACTCTTGATATTTCATTTAATTTACAAATAAACCCAATTTTAATAATTATTCAAAAAGCTTATCAAATTTCGGAAGTTATCTGTAACTGCACAATATTTTTTTATATAGCAAACTGATTTTCATTTTTAAAATCCAATAACTTTGCGCGTTGGTGGTAAAATCAAACGAATTTCGAAGTTGCCACCTAATTTGGATATCATTTAATTAAATTTCAGAGTTTTTTTAAGCGACTTTTTTGATACCAATTGATTATTGATGAGTTAAAGATTGGGTCCAATTATTACCACCCAGTTTGTCCCAAGGGTCCTGAGCGATGAACAAAACGTGAATGGTGTGCACCTAGCATCACCCCGTTTGCCTCAGCCTAAACGTTACCTCAAGGGAAATAGATGCATCAATGGTAGAAAATTTTGCCTAGAAGTCCCGAAATTTTGCGGGTGCAATTTCTTATATGTAAGGTTTAATATGATGGCCGAGTCTTTCCTCCACACAGGGGTAAATACGCCCTTCAATTCCATAGAGGCGTACTTTTTTCAATACGTATCATAAAGGTAGAATTCCGATGAACGTTGCTAAAATTAAGGAAAGTGTAAGAATGTGCCATATAATCACCAAAAACTTTAGCTAATTTATACCGTCCTTCTAGTTTCAAAAATAGTGCTGCTTACAAGAGTAGCTTAAATGGATGATAAAATAAGCTATAAAGCGGTATCACCCTTATTTCAATTTCCGATAGCTTCCACTAAACTATACGTCCTCTGCTATGTTCTTCTTTACAAGAAAATATTAGAATAAATATTCCGGATCAAAACAACCATTGAAAATTGTGTCACAACCAATACCTTAACCTTTTGTTCATTTTATATTCATTTTACAAACTAAACAGCACAGAGCACACGTTTGTTTTTAAATTCGAGAAAAAATAAAATTATAAATTTATATTTTTCACTTAATACAAAGAAAAACTAAACATTTTTTAATTTTCGTTTCAACTAAAAGTGAACAATGGCCATAAGAATGTTGAGTCTAAGGCGTAAGATTTCGCAGTATGTTCCATTTGTGCGTCGCTATGCCTCACAGGCCATCAACCAAATGTTGCAGCTGCAGAAAGTGGAAGTTTGTGCCGATCCACCATCGCGTGCCCTCGTCCTGGGCATCTATGCTGATGAGGACGATAAAAACGATTCGGGTATTTTGACTCCAGCCGGCTGGCGCTATAATGTGGAGAAGACCCGTGGACGCATGTTGGAGGTTCTGCGTATGTCGGGATATTTACCTAAGCGCGGAGAAGCGCGTTTACTCTTTGCTATAGAGCCAGAGCGCATACCCTACTATAATGCGGTAGCAGTAGTTGGACTGGGCAAGGAGTGTCTTGGTTATAATCCTTATGAAGTGATGGACGAGCAAAAAGAAGCTATACGCCGCTCTGTGGCAGTAGCATGCCGTGAGCTGGCCAAATTGGGTACAGATCGCATTGAAGTGGAGAATTGTGGACATGCAGAGTCGGCTGCCGAGGGCGCAGCTTTGGGCGTATGGATATACCAGGAGCTAAAAGAACCCAAGCAACGTACAACTGTGCCAAGTATAGATTTGTATACTACTAAGGATGATGTCTGTGATCTTGAGGGCTGGCGTATAGGTCTGCAAAAGGCTGCAGCGCAAAATCTGACAAGGCAGCTGCAGGAGATGCCTTCGAATATTTTGACGCCTACGGCATTCGCACAGAAGGTCGTGGAAGTTTTGTGCAAGTCTGGCGTTAATGTAGAGGTTAAGGTGGAGGGCTGGGCAGAATCTCAGTCCATGCATGCTTTTTTAGCAGTAGGCAAAGCTTCTTGCGAGCCACCCATATTTCTGGAGCTCAGCTACTATGGCACATGTGCCGACGAGCGTCCGATTGTGCTGGTGGGTCAGGGTCATACCTATGATGCCGGCGGTCTTTGCCTTAAAGAGAAGAACACGCTTTATCACATGCGTGGTGATATGACTGGTGCTGCTGTGGTAGTGGCCACCATGCGCGCTGTGGCTGGACTGCGTCTACCGGTGAACATACGCGGTCTGATACCGCTGTGTGAAAATGTGATTGGCTGCAACTCCTTTCACCCCGGTGACATGTTCAAGTCGATGAATGGCAAGACCATTGAGGTGGAATGCACTGATCATGCTCACGTCCTATCTTTGGCCGACGCACTGCTGTATGCCCAAAACTTTTGTCCACGCTGTATTGTGGATGTGGGCACCACATCGGGTTCCTTGCGCTATGGTCTAGATGAAGCCGCTTCTGGTGTTTTCACCAATTCCGAGATCATGTGGCAGCAGATCAAACATGCTAGCATGCATACCGGGGATCGCGTCTGGCGTTTGCCGCTATGGAACTACTTCACCAAGGCTGTGCGTGCTGGAGGACGCAGTGATGTACAGAATTATGGTATAGGACGCGGTGGACGACCCTGCAAGGCTGCCGCTTTCTTGCGCGAATTTGTACCTTGTGGACAGTGGATGCATATTGATGCTACGAATGTCATACGCACCTCAGGTCACGGAGTTGAATATTTACGCGAGGGCATGGGTGGCAGACCTACACGGACACTCATTGAATTTGTGGCGCAGACCATTTGCAAGGACACTGCGCCGCAGATGCATAAATAGACCAGCTTGGTCCTGTAACTAATTTATGTTACTTTATTTTCGACGTAGTTTCAGATTTTATCTTTAAATTGTTTTGTAAAGCAGATATGTATGCTATGTCAACCCGTCAATGGGTCCTACTCTTATCAGAGAATATAAAAACAGAATAAAACTGTAAAAATATATTGTTAAAAAATGTAAAAAAAAAGTTGTTTTAGTTATAATATTATTTGGAGGATTCAGAATCGAAACAGCGATTCCAAAAACAGACCACCGGCTTGTGATATTTTTTTATAGGTACAGTCGCGTCTTTATATAGTAAACTAATTATTGTAAGTCCTGTTTACAGTATCAAGGCTGTTCACTATATCAAGATTGGCATTTTTTTGTTTAAGATTCATTATATTTGTTCAAAATTGAAATTTGTGCAAGATATCATTAGAAGTTATTTGTAGAAAACTAAAAAGTTAAAAAAAAGCAGTAATAACGTCAAGAAACAGCTGATTTTGCAGGAATCAACTGCAAAAGTACAATTAAGGGGAATTCACGTTTTCGTTTCTAATTCATTTTTGTGTTTTTTCGTTCGTTTCAAAATTTGGTTCACAATTTAGAGATTCTTACAGAGTTGCTGCATCTATTGCCGATAGATCTATAAAGTAAGCAAATAGCAGTGAAATCGGCCTTAAGGCTAAGAGAATCTGCGGATTTAGCCATAAGTTCTAGTGGACACTACGACTATTTCTGCAAATTCCTATAACCACTGACTTTTCTAACTCAATGGAGTTATTCTTAGACAAGCCGTTAAGTGTAAGTTTCCCATCTCGTGAAGATTGGGACAATGGTATATCAGACTGCAATAGCAAGATTTACATCTTTACAGGCGGATCTAAACTCAGTGACCATGTGGGAGAGGTTGTCTATTCAGATTCATTGGGCATTAACGAATCCTTACGCTTACCAGATCATTGTAGTGCTTTCTAAGCAGAAGCCATAGCTATAATGGAAAGTATTCTCATAATTAAGAATCGGAGCAAACTGGAACCTGTCTTATTAGTAGGAAAGCCTGGCCTCAATGGAGCTTGAATAGAACCAAGCAACTTTTAAAACTCGGCAGACTAGACGTAAGAGCTACGATAGGGGTTCTTACGGGGCATTGTCTTATTGGTGACACGCCAATAGATTGCGCGTGTCAAATTTTGACTACTGTAGACGAGGATCTAGAGGAGGATAAAACAGTTGAGCAACTTCTGTGTGGATTCATGGCGCTATGTAGGAGGAGACTGAATATACTGGGTTCCGAAACTATTGGGAATATTACTGAATTTGCAGGAATCAGAATAAATAAGATTAATTTGTTTATTAAATCGACAGGTTGGTTCAAATAGGATACAGGAAACTAGGGACTAACTCAAGTGGCATCACAACGGGCCTTTCGTAGGCCCTACCTACCTATAACATATTCAAATAAAAAATCATCACAATTTGAACTCGGAAAACTAAATCCAAATTCGAACCACATCATCTCGCAGTTTTGACATAACCCAAAAAGTAGATATTTTGGAGATTACTTCAGAACTCTGGCGTGTTATGAAAATCGGTTGACTATATCATATAGCTCCTATAGGGCCGATCTTCCAAAAAATCGATTTTTTAACTAAATTTGTTGTTTTTCGATTGTTTATTGAGATATTGGAACCAAATTTGATATTCGTGATTTTTTTATAGTTTCTAAGCACTTAATTTAATCCAAATCGTTTGACTATATCATATAGCTCCCATAGGAACGATTGGTCAAAAAAAAAATTTGTTTGCTTAAAAATTCTTCTGTTTTTGGTTTTTTGTGAAGGAACCGGATTTTATTGCAAGCTAGTGGTACAGGGTATCCCAAAGTCGTCCGCGCCCGACTTTACGTACGACATTTTTTGTATAATTATCATTATTATTGTTGAAATATAATTGAAATAAATTAGCTTAAACAATAGCTGTTTTTTTCTTCCTTCCTTTTTCCTTCGGCGAAAGCAGGACAGAATACTTAAACCTATTGTTTTGGATCCAAGCCGCCAAAGAGACGGATGAGCAGTGAAATAATACCTACCTTAACTTCTTTAAAACAGAATATTTTCATTTCCGACTCCTGGCTCCAAACAAAATTGATAAGGTTTTTAGATCTAACTAATCAAACTAAATTTATCAAAATTGTAAGTTACTTATTATAATTTTATAATTATAATTATTATTGTTGAAATACTATAAAAATAAAGCAAATTGTTAAACTAACTAAAATGAAATAATATAAATAAACAAGCTAAAATTGTAAATAACAATATTTTATTATAATTTAAATAAATATTATTATTATTTTTGAAATAAAAATAAACTGAAAAACTTAAAAAAACATGTTTTTTATTTTAAAAATGATATTTTGTTTCAGTTGCTGAAAAGGCTCTAAAAATATATCAAATATTTTGGCTGGGACGGAAAGAAACATTTTGTAGTTCAAATCCTATTGAAATGCCTAAAACCGTTACTCAAATTCAAGTATTCGAATTTTTTACCAAGATTTGGCAAAAAAAAAAATTTTAATCGATTTTCGCTAAATTTTGAGCTCTGAACGGATTTAAGCTACCAGGCGAACAGAAATCATAAGCAAGCGGCTGCAGAATAAAAATTTTCTAAAAGTGTCCCCAAAAGTATGCCACACTTTTTTTCAAAAATAATTTTTATGTCAACATTTTGTAGCATACTTTTAGTTGCTAATTTAAAGTTGCCTGCTGAATTTTCTGCATTTCTGTTCGCCTGGTAGTTCAGCTGCTTGCAAGACCATTTTGTATAGAAAAATTGGAAAAATAATATTTTTTTTTTTTATATATAGTACATATACATATACAATTTTTTTGCGTTTGTATTGAATATTCTGGGACGCTGTAACGATTTAGTTTTTAGCCTCTTTTTGGTGGGTTACAATTTAACTTTTTTTTTAATTTTTCAAAAGGTAAATTTGTATAAAATTTCCCCATTCTACTTAGCACAAACTAAATTATCTTTTTAAACGCAGTAGGCCAAAAAATTGTAAACTAAAGACAGTTGGAAATATTTGGATTCAAAGCTCGTAGCTTAACAAAACCAGACAATTTATTTATTTCATTTTATTTTTTGGAATTCCATACCAAATTCTAGTTTATTTAAATTCTGTTATTTCCTAATTTATCGCATAATAATGGACAGTGATGAAAATGAAAGAGAAAAAATGGCAGTCAACTTTTTGAGCGACTATCAGGCACGCTTTGGAGATCGATTTTCAATCGATTCTTTGGCAACGCACGCCAATGATCGCTGGAATAGGATGTCCGAAAGTCACAGGAATTTGTATCAGCCGGTAGGTTGGAAGCTATAAAAAAATAGAAGATCTTGTAATTTTTATAATGTATATTTAGGGCACTTACCATTTCGGACGCACATTGCGCGTTATGGATAGCACTGAAATAGAAACTGTTGAATCAACATTGACTTCAGAGTCAGTGGGGTCAGCGGAGTCATCCTCCGACAAGGACGAATGCCAGCCCACAACTTCTATGTCAAAAAAGAGAAAAAGTGTGGTCTGCTCAACAGCATCGGAATCAAAAGCAAAACTTTCCAAACAAAGCACAAATAAGTCCAATAAAAAGAGGCTGCGTTGCCCAAGTCAAGGCGTTACCAAGTCAAATCGTAGCGTGCCGAAGAAACGATCCACAAAACGTGGAGCTTCGAAGGCCAAACCAAAATGTTAATTGCAACTTGGAAGTTGTAAAAGAGAAAGTCAAGGATGTGGTGTCAAAAACCTTTAAAAAACCTCATGTCAAGGCGGCTGGAAGCTTCTGGAGCGAGTTCATTGTTTAGCTAAAATTATTATTATTAACTCAAAATTAAAACGTGCCTAATAAAGAATGTATGAAGTTTTTCGTCAAATCTCGATATCGTTTAATTTCAGTGCCCCTAAACACACTCACATTCCGACTGCAACCAACCTGTCACTCATGGTCTATAATGTACACATTCCGCGACTTTTATCAGATTTCTTAAAATATCCCTAAACTTAAGTTCCATTGCCAATACGTACGCCACATTTGGTTTGGATGATTTCCCATTTAAAAAATTATTTTAAGAGTTACATCTGGACGCCTCAGTTTCGCGAGTTCCTCCACTCCATAAAACTAAAGGTGTGCTTATTATTGGGAGTAAGATACATATATTGCGACCCAAGTGGATCTATTGTACCCTCTTAGAGCGCTTCCGAAAGTTTGAACTTATGGTAACAACGATCTCCGGTGGGAGAACGTACATGCCTAGGAGCTTGTTTCTTTTACCGGGGAGTGCCATACATTCTCAAAATACATGCGAAGAAGTTTCTTCCTCCATGCCACATAGTCCACTATCCACCATGCCAATTTTGTTTAAGTGACTGCGGAGCCTACAACGTCCCTTCAGAAATCCCGTCAGGATTCTCACGGTGTTCTTCCCGTGAGTTAGTAAGACTTAACCTCTTACAGTTGTAGTTGGAGTGGAGGGTTTTTGACCCCTTTAACCCCTGGTATCTGCTCCCAGTGAAGCAGTCGTTTGTTATACTCCTCTATTCTCTATAGGTCCCGTACCACGTGGTTACCAACCCCACAGTGTGGTTCAGGACCGATTTGCGGTGTTGCTGCACCAGTCAATGCAAGTTTATCTGCCAGCTAATTTCCAGGAATGTTGATAGGTGCTGGACCCTATCTAAAATCAATGATAACGCGTCGAACCTTTTCAACCATGCGACGCTTTTAGAGTCACCAAATCCGATGAGGGAACATAAAAATAAAGCAAATTGTTAAACTAAATAAATTTAGCAAATATAAAAATAAACAAGCTAAAATTGTAAACAATATTTTATTAAAATTTGTATAAATATTAATATTTTTGAAATAAAAATAAACTGAAGAATTAAAAAAATATGTTTTTTGTTTTTAAAAAAGTATATTTTGTTTCAGTTGCTTAGCTCTAAAAATACATCAAATATTCCAATGCCGAATAATAGTCATTCATAATACGAGTCTAAACTACCAGAAATTTTCCAACCAAATCCATCCATGAATGCAAAAATTATGCGTTTCACTAAATTAGGTTACTCGAAATTTCGGAATCGAATTTGTTTAATAAATGCTCTTCAGAGGTGTAAAAAACAAATTGACCAGAAACTTGAGAGTTTTTATTTTTTTTTTCCAAAGTCGTTGAACCCAACTCCAGAATCTCTACTGCAATGTGTATCTGGCCCAGCGTATTTCAAGCGGAGATTCATGCCATAGAGATCTGCGCGCATAGTATCCTTCACAAGTGAACTAGGGGAGCAAACATCTGGATTCGCTTAGATAGCTAAGCTGCTATTAGGGCTTTATCATCTCGAGCATCTCTTCCAGGATGGTAAAATAATGCCGTTATTACCTCCAAACTCTGTCCTCCCGGAACAAAATCATGCTATGTTGGGCACCTGGACACAAGATCGCTGATGATCTACCACGACAGGGAGCTTCCACCCTGACTATATCTCCACAATCAAAACCATGATAAACAAATGGGCTGCAGGAGAACATAGGCGATACTGGTTCTGCTTACCGGGGCTACGTCGAGCAAAAGTGCTTGTCAAACCTCTGGATATGATCAAGACAAAAGGTCTTTGCAGAGCGGACTTAAAACTCCTGGTAGCGTACCAATCTGGCCACCATACTGTTAGATACCATTAACAGAAAATTGCCCTAGCGGACTCTTTGGAGTGCAGATAATAAACGATTTGGAACTTTAGAGACTCATCCTCAGGAAGCGAGCTCAACGTTTTTCACATGAACGACTAGACTGTACCTCTTAATTAAGAGGACAGCTTACTTTGATACTTTAAATAAGGATAGATCTAAAATTCCTGAAATTTTGCTCATGTATAAATTCAGATTTATGTTACTATTCCGCCTTGATTCCATAGACTATGCGAAAAATATAAAAAGATTCCTAAGCAATTTTTTGGTAATTTATTTATTATATTCCTAGTTTCACTTTCTTCTTAGCTATTCTCAAGCGTTTAAAGAGTTCTAAGCAAATGCTCAACACCAAATTCGTCAAGCCGTTCCAAAAAAAATATGGCGAATATAAAATTAATCTTGTCAAGAAAAGTAAATTGTTGGTACGGATCCCATCCAGCAACTTGCATTCCACATCTCGATTTAATGGCAGAAGCATTTCATAAGCTTTATCATCATCATAGTAAAATAAAAGTCTATCATATTTAATGAAACCCAGAGATTCGTATAACTTTTGAGCTCCATGATTACGTTGCCTCACATAGAGACGTATACACGAAGCCCTTCGTATCTCCAAATATTCCTTTAAAAACTGCAACAGTCTTGTAGCAAGTCCTAAACGACGGTACCCATGTGCCACGCCCAAAGCGCTAACATGCCCATAACTGAGGTGATCCGCTTCTTCATTGCCATTATCAAGCTTTCCAAGCATATATCCCATTAATCGTCCGTTGGGCGCAATAGCCACCAGATTTGTTCCAGGACTTTCAATTAATTTGTTTACATAAAAACTTAAATCGAAGATTTCAATATTGTGATCAGTAATGTGATTAAATTTGAATAAATCGTTAAATTCAAATTCGCGAACAGAAGTCATTTTTAACAAATCGGAATTATATTGAAAAGTCATTTATCGAGTTTTGAAGATTAGACAAATAATAAGTGGGTTACTTTGATTTAAAAATGTAAGTTGAGTTTGTAAGTTTAGCTGTTAAAATATAAGTAAAATTTAAAATTTAATAAAATGAAAATTGTTTAAAAAAAATTTATTTTGTTGTTTTCGGAAAAAATTGATTCTGTCTCGGAGGCCAGACCATGTTTACCAGCACTCTTTGGGGTCGCTGAATCCGGGTTGTCACATAACATAGCATCATAAAACGATGCATTGTAAAGGTTATCTTAGAAACTTCACGTACTGGGGGTCTTTGATCTCGGATTCTTATTAAAGGAACCCAAAAAATTATAAAAAATCGATGGATAGTCGGTTTCAAATAAAATATTTACTTTTTTTGGAGATTATAACCTAACTCTCCGAGACTCCATAGAGTCTCTCTACAGCAAAAAAATTATTAGTAGGCTTTTATCTGGACGTCTAGTTTGGATTGGTTGTCTAAACAAATCAGTTCAGTTTTAAATATTATTTAAATTAGAAATAAAAAAAATATACAAGTATTATTTCCTGACAATATTTTTATTTACAAAATGTTGAGAAATTGTCTACGTAGTTCTATCCAAGCCCATCGTATCCTTGCGCGCAACTATGCCAAGGATGTGCTCTTTGGACAAGAGGTGCGTGCCATGATGTTACGTGGCGTGGATGTGCTGACTGATGCTGTGGCGGTTACCATGGGCCCAAAAGGTCGCTGCGTTATACTCGACCGTAAATTGAGCTCACCCAAGATTACCAAGGATGGTGTGACAGTAGCGCGCTCCATTACACTGCCGGATAAACACATGAATCTGGGTGCCAAGCTGGTGCAGGATGTGGCATTTAAAACAAACGTTACAGCAGGAGATGGTACGACCACAGCCACGGTGCTGGCGCGCGCCATTGCCAAGGAGGGACTTAAGCATCTTTCCAGCGGTGTTAATCCGGTGGAGATGCGACGTGGTATAAAGTTGGCCGTGGATACAGTGACTGAAACGCTTGAGGCTATGTCGCGTCCAGTTGTCACGCGTAAGGAAATCGAACAAGTGGCCACCTTATCATCCAATGGTGATGTAGAAATTGGACGCTTGATAGCCGATGCTACGGAAAAAGTGGGTCTCAAGGGCATCATTACGGTGAAGAATGGCAACGGTATCAAAGATGTTCTGCAGATTATTGAGGGCATAAAATTTGATAAGGGCTATATATCGCCCTTCTTTATAAATACACCCAATGGTTCCAAGGTGGAACTAAATGATGCCTATGTGCTTATAACAATGGAAAAGATAACCGCGCTGCCAAAGCTATTGAATGCCTTGGAGCTGGCTTTTCGTAAAAACAAGCCATTGCTTATTATAGCGGAGAATATCACTGGAGAGGCTTTGAATGGACTGCTGCTGAATCGACTTAAAATGGCCATGCAGATTTGTGCCATAAGGGCGCCGGAGTTCGGTGACAAACGCCGAGAGTTTTTGGGTGATATTGCCGCCGCTACGGGGGCTCGAATTTTTGGTGATGCTGCCAACTTTTCCCGCATCGAAAAAGCCACTGTGGAGGATTTGGGCGTAGTGGGTGAAGCTGTTATAACCAAGGACAGCACTATGCTGCTGCATGGAGAAGCCAAGCCGGATGTGCTCAGTCGTCGTATCAAGGAAATACAAGATGAAATAGAAGATGAGGATACCAGCGAATCGAAGCAGCAAGAGTTACAAGAGCGACTAGGTCGTCTTTCCAAAGGTGTGGCCGTCTTACATGTAGGTGGCTACAGCGAGCTGGAGGTCTGCGAGAAGCGTGAACGTGCCACCGATGCTTTGAATGCAACACGTGCTGCCATAGAGGAGGGTATTGTGCCTGGTGGAGGCACTGCTTTTCTGCGTTGCATACCCGAATTGGAGGCACTGGAGGTTGATAATGCAGATCGTCAGATTGGAGTGGATATGGTGTGCAATGCGCTGCGCATGCCCTGCATTACCATTGCCACAAATGCTGGTGTCGATGCTTACGAAGTGGTAAACAAGGTTATGAATCATAGCGGTGATTATGGTTATGATGCACTCCGTGGTGTTTATGGCGATATGATTGAAAAGGGCATTATTGATCCTACAAAGGTTTTGCGTACGGCTATTACGGATGCAGCTGGCATTGCCTCTCTACTAAACACTACCGAGGTGGTCATAACCGATGTGCGCGATTTGGAATTGCTTGCTAAGCTGGCTAACTTTGGCTATGATGATGAACTGGATGATATGGATTTGACTGGTGGCATGGATATAGTGAATGCTATAAGAGGCGATACTGAAGATGATCAAGCTGATGCTGAATTGAATGAGGCCTTGAAAAGCATGCCGGGCATGGAAAATATTACGGTGCACAACATAGACGCCAATGCAATGTCGGCCTAGTCATGGCCAAACTGTTGCTCGACTGTGATTCTTGTTTTTAGTGTTAAATGTTTTACAGTGATTTATGATTAAAAATTTCTTTGGTGTTATTTAAAAGTTTTAAATTTAATTTTTTGGGACCTTTGG
>JBAMAX010004440.1:0-77901 GCA_037043745.1 Chymomyza amoena | reverse complement strand
TAAAGGAATCACCACTATTTGACAAATTTGAGATCGATCTTTTTGGAAATCCTCTGCCTGAGTTGGCTTCTGTTGAAGCTGGCCTTATGTACACAATACCGTCTTCACCCTGCTCAAGAACTACCAACTGACTGTGGTTTATGCTGCTATTATTGCTTCCATGTTTGCGCAATGGTTTGAACTCCTCTTCATTCTCGTCGTCAACACTGCTGAGGTCATCGTAGGCGTCCAAATTTAGGTAGTCAATGCACATAGGCTTAATGCAGCCCGAATGTGTTACATCATTTGAACGTTTTCTCGGACGACATAGGGACTGGACGACATAGTTGTATTGGTCTCTAGCTTTATTAGTATATCCGGATTGGATGAGATGTTCTCCTGTGAATTTGCATAGAGTGTGGAGCTTATGCGAGCATTTTTGACCGTATTTTGAGCGACCGAAGTTTTTGGGTTATTTGACTTGTTATTGACCACTTCACTGATATCCTGTTGGTTTGGTTCGTTTGAGCCCCGTTTAATGGAGCGTTTATTTTTAAGATTCGGTGGCTTGTACAGTTTGCGAGCATCAAGTCGCTGCTTGGCTATTGCCCATTTTCTTGGTGGCCTGAATAGCTTTTTCCCTGCACCACTCAACATGACGATCAAAAGCCTTTGAATTAAATGTGCGATCATAGTGAGGCAACGATCATTTGCCGCATCCTTAATAAGTCTTGCAATAGACCGATCCGTAGAACGCTTCCGACCACGATTTGTGTCCGTTTGTGGCGTTTCTGGCTCTGTAGCTGTCGCAGCCTTACGTTTGGACCGCATGGTTTGCGTCTTTCCTTGAGATTTTTGAACCGGCATTACAGGCGGCTGAAAAATAAATATAAATATTTTTTGAATGTCAACAATGCTCTGTTGTCTTACCTGTACCAATTCCTCTGTGTGAACCCCGGAAATTTTTTCAGCGTTTGGCAACCCAAAGTTTTTCGGCAGTACATAGGTAGCCAACTCTGTGCCCTCCCGACGTTGGCGCGACGAGTCAAATTTGTTCCGTTTCTTTGTTTGTACCTTATCACATATGGTCACGTGCTTGAGAAGAGCTTTCGAGTTAAAGGTACGACTGCAGTTTGGACATGCCGATAGGTTACTGGCATCGCCATGATCGGGAATTGGTGCGCTTGTAGTAAGCGGCGCAGGCGGCATCACGACTTGTGCGTCATTTTGCTTTTGGGGCTCAATGGTGTCGCTCTCCATTGTAGCCGTTTCTATAATTTCAAAAAATATAGATAAAAACTATTATTAATCTTGAATGCTTTCACTACAGCTGTTAGTTACTATTGTTTTGTTTGTGTTTAACTTTGTAAGTATACATAAATTCAAATGCGTACTTGTTTTTCTTAAATCTACGTAAGTCGAAACTAAAATTTTAAATTTAATTATTCAAGTGTTAAGTAAAATCGGCTCTTCATGGGGGAGAGGCGAGAAAATGGAATGACATAGACTTCGGTCACTTAAGAAATTCCTCTTATTCCTGAGAGTACGAACTTCTGTACCCCACAGGAGTACTTTATAAGAAGGTGGGAAAATAATCAACTGATATATCGGCTCTTCGTAGGAGAGAGGCGATAAAATGGAATGACCTAGATTTCGGTCACTCAAAGATTTCCCCTAATTCCTGAGAGTACGGACTTCTATACCCCAAAATTCAAACTTCTATAACAAAATTCAAAACCCACATCCCTACTGGGAATGTGTTCAATGTTGGTATACCGGTCCCGGTTGGCTCAACAAAGATCTTCACGGACGGTTTCTAGTTGGACAGCCGCGTTGGTGGAGGCGTCATGGCCATTAAGTCTGTCGCCTCTGTGACATCATGCATATAGCCAGTGAAAAATTGTCGCTCGCCTCTGGAGGAAATGGCAGAACAGTTTTCAACATACCTCATCTCTATCCTGGGACACAGAGATATTAAGTGCAAATTGCAAGCGAACAAACGGGCAAGACAAGGAACTACCTTATATCCGTCTTCGGGACATGGAGCATCTGGGCATTTCTATGGCCAACTGCAAATCAAGCATACAAACCCATTTCGCCCACACTGCAAACCAAACATGGAATAGAATATCCAATACGTGCAAGATCTCACAGCAAACTTGACAGGTGTACTGTAGCAAAAGAACCAAGGAACTTTGTTGTCTAAATAGAGCTCAATGCTTGAAAATTATCCGAGCAATCAACGAACACTTGTTGGTGGGAATTCACCCATCAAGGCTTAAACCTTCTCATCATGACTTTTGCAGAAGCTTTGGAGAGGAGAAAGAGCTGGAGACGTTGGAGTTTTCTTCTGGCAAATTCAAGGACAAGGTTGCAATTTCTCAAGTCATACTTTCTAAATGACTTATTCCAGCTTTCAGAACAGAGTCTAAAATGTCTCTTAAGGATTATTCAGGCCACCGGATGGCTGTGAAAGAGAACATCTAGTGTTACTACTAGTGGGAAAGGGTGAGGTATCACAACGGTCTATTTTTTTTGGTCTAAGTGAGTTGGGAGGTGGTCACTAATGGAACCCAATTCTTTATAAAAAATTTACATTGTCCAATTCGCAAACAGTTTAAGCTGCATTGATATCGGGTTTTTCAATAGGGACGCTACAAAAGATGACCGATAGGAGCAGCAAACGACGCCATATTTTTTCCGCTCTGTTAACATTTCTCTTCAGTAAGGTTTGCCATTTCATCATGGAAAGATATACGATCCAACAACGAGTCGAAATTATTAAAATTTACTACCGAAATTCGGAGTCAGTGGCCTTAACTTTGAGAGCGCTACATCCAATTTATGGTCATCATAATTGTCCTGCCAAATCAACAAGTGAGCGTCTAGTGGAAAAATTTGAATCCACAGGCACAGTACAAAATGTTCCCGTGCCAGTGAGACAAAAAAGTGCCCGTAGGGTCGAGAATATTGAGGAAGACCCAAATCAGTCTCTCACACGTCGTTCTCAAGCGTTGGGCATCGCTGTGACGTCGTTGTGGCGAATTTTGCGAAAAGATCTTGGCCTACATCCTTCCAAGATCAAATTGACGCAAGAACTAAAGCCGCTTGACCACCAGAAGCGTCGTATGTTCGTGAATTGGGCTGAGCCACAACTTGAAAATGATCCGGATTTTCATCGAAAAATCATCTTCAGCGATGAGGCTCATTTCTGGCTGAATGGCTTCGTCAATAAGCAAAATATGCGTTATTGGTCAGGCAGCAATCCACACGTACTCCATGAGTCACCATTACATCCCGAAAAAATTACGGTTTGGTGCGGCTTATGGGCCCACTGCGCCATTGGGCCGTACTTCTTCCGTGATGATCAAGACCGGCACGTTACTGTGAATGAATGAATGAACTATTTCCTGTGGGGCTACGTCAAGTCTATGGTCTATGCCAACCAGCCAGCGATGATTTATGAACTTCGTACAAATATCGAACGTGAAATTGCAGCGAGTATCGGCCGATTTATGCTTGAAAACCGTCGAAAATTGGGTTCAGCGTCTGGACTTCTGCAAGCGTGCGCGTGGTGGCCATGCAAAAGAAATCGAGTTCCATGCCAGCGATGATTGATGAACTTCGTACGAATGTCGAACGTGAAATTGCAGCAGTATCGGCCGATTTATGCTTGAAAACCGTCGAAAATTGGGTTCAGCGTCTGGACTTCTGCAAACGTGCGCATGGTGGCCATGCAACAGAAATCCAAGTTCTATACATAATGGCATCGAATATACTTTCACAGGAATAAAGAGTTTCATTGATATCCAAAACAATTCTAAAACGGTGTTCAGATGATTTAAAAATAATGTGGTTGGATAATACGGTGGAGCTTAAAAAGATTCGTTCTCCTTAGGGCTTTTCTAAAAAGCATGAACAATAAGTTTTTAGCTTTTTAATTTATCGGTTGATTGTCAATTAATAAATAGTCAAAACAACAAAAATCAGACATATTAAAGGCTAAGCTTAAAATGGAACTGACTGTTTGGTCTTAAAATTTTTTATCTGGTTTTTTTGTACAGTGATGGGCTAAATGTGGCCTGATCTGGAAACTTCGACGTGCTTTATACGCTTTCAGAATTGACTCGAAGGGTTAAAAAAATGTTTCGAGTTCATAAAAAAAAACAGCACGTCAGTTTTTAAATAACCTCCAAAACACTTTGTTTTAGGGGGCATTTTGATGTTATGTCTGAGCAACAACCTGCTGGGATTTTTTTGGTCCTCAGATTCAGATTTATTTAGTAGATATGGTCTTGCTTTCAAACCAGAAATTTGATTTTTCTTTTATGTTACATAACCTCAAAACACTTCTTAAAAAACTTCTCTGAGCGCCATTATGCCACGATGTACTTGGAACATATTTTTGTCAAATTTATGCTTTGAAAATATTTTTGAATAATTTATATTTCGAAGGGAAATTACAAAAAAATTCATGGCTTGTAAAGTTAGATCGAATAGGAAGAAAATATGTGTGTTGGTGATCGAAATCGAAAAAAAATTAAGGAATTAAAATGAATTTTTAAAAAAAGTGCAAAAAGTCTATTTATCTCAAAACCTAAAATTTTAGATGGACAATTCGTTTCTTCATAAAAATATCGTAAGCAAATTTGGCATTCGAAGCTTTTTGGAGCTCTAAAGTTTTTTACAAAAGAACTATCATGACAAGGATATTTCCATCCTGTCAATAAAGGCATGAAGCAAAGCCAAGATAAAATTAAGGATGGTCAAAAAAGCGAGAACGTCCCTGGATAATTTAGAAGCCAGGAATAAGCTCACGATTAGATGGGTTCCAGGATATAACAAAATTCCTGGAAATGAGCTGGCAGACAAACTTGCCGGTGAAGCAACACCGCTGATCGGTCCTGAGCCACACTGTGGGATTTGTAATCAAGTGGTTCAGGTACTACTGAGAATAGGGCTTAAACAGTCAAAAGCTCTCCTCTCCAACTACAGCCGTAAGAGGTTCAAAGTCATGGTAACTCACGGTAAGAACATTGTGAGAATCCAGAAAGGTCATTGTAGGCACCGCAGCCACTTAAACAAAATTGGCGAAAGAAACAAGCTCCTAGGCTCTCCCACCGGAGATCGTTGTTACCATAAATCCAAAAAAAATGCTGCAATACATGCAGGCTCGATAATCGCCTGTTTGATCCTTTTGCTCGGAGGTAAGAGGTGCAGCGTTTGAAATTAAACCCAACCTGATGCCCTTGACTGCACTGCTGTAGGACATCTTGTTTGACTCGACGTGAGTCTGTTTGGGTTTCTTTGTCGCCGTATGTGGCGACTTATCGTCAGATCGGCTTTTCTTGACCTATTTCGCAGGGGGTGCCGATTTGACGGAAGCCAGAGCTTCTGCTCTGGAGAGTCCTTCGCGAAGAGCAACCCTGAGAAGTCTCTTCTCGCGGTAGTTCAGCCTTACAAAGGAAGGCTCTGTCTCCAGATTGAGGGTCTGGAGAGTGGCTCCGATACTGGTGCCAGACGACTTCTGTGAGACTAAACTCACGATGTCATCTTCGTCAGTGACCAGGAGTTCGTCTTCAGAGCTGGAAGCCGATACCTCGAGCTGTCGATGAACACACGGTCCTTTCGGTTGAATAAGTACCGGTTTTACCTGAACAGATTCAGGTGGTTGAACCCGAGTTTCTTCTGTATGCCTAACAGCACTGCTAGGGGGGTCGCTGGTTGCGGCACATCAGCAGTAGCGATACAACTAGAGGTCGTGGTGCAGACTTCCTCTTGTGGTGATGCTTTTAAAGTGTCATCAAACTCATCGGAATCAATTGAAGTATCCATATATATGTATTGAATACTTGAGGCGGGGATGTCGCCCACGGGATGGCCCGAAATGCCGTGGGAAGTCAAGGATTAAAACTGGAGGTTGACAGGTATCCAGAGTCCCTCGATCATGCATCTTTCGGCGTATGATGTTCCACCTTAGATTGGGGTAATTTTTTGAAAGAGTGTTCTTCTCTTCGCCTGACTACAATTGGTCAGCATCCAA
The DNA here is from genome assembly GCA_037043745.1 of Chymomyza amoena. Lineage (NCBI taxonomy): Eukaryota > Metazoa > Arthropoda > Insecta > Diptera > Drosophilidae > Chymomyza > Chymomyza amoena. The sequence continues at coordinate 71,879 of JBAMAX010004440.1, read as the reverse complement.
GGCACAGACATGACCTTACCAAGGATCTGCTTCCAGCCGCCCTCACGTGGAGAAAATAGTCGCACTTCCAGTAGTGTACACGTTGATCCCCTTGTAATACCTTTTGGCTGACGGCTCCCGTAGAATAGATAGATCAAAAAATTCCCAAAATTTTATTAAAATCGTTGAATAATATCATATCAGAAATATACCTATATAATATATAACGTAAACAAATTGGGCTATCAAAATTTTTTTGTAGTATTTCATTAAATTTTTTCTTGTTTTGTTGTAAGGATAAAGTCGTCAAAACGCAACTTTAAGTGCCGCAATTTTCTGTATTATTTAAGTCTTTCGTCCATTTCAAAAAAACAAACTAATATAATTTGAGTTTTTAGTTCTCTAATTTCAATGAAGTATTTTCGATAAACAAAAAAAAATGTTATTTGTTATCGAGCTCGCTCTGCATGACTAACCAATATTTCCCATTGTCAGCAATTCTATTTTTGTTCCAAAGCCCGTGCAAATATTGTAGAATTTATGCGCGTATCTAAATGAACAATACAAAAACAAAACTTCGAACCTAAAAAACCCACCGCCCCCTTTTGCCAGAACTATATCCTACGCGTCAGAAAAGGATAACAAAAAAAATCACACATAGGTACATTGAAAACGTAAAAGGTTGCTCTACCAGTTCCATAGGGGTATACGGGAGGGTATCGAATATTGTGGGCTGCCTGCGAAATGGATTTTTACGATACAAACAAACATAACTTGTACATTTTTATGGTATTTTTTTCAGCAACAGGTTAGAGCACGGTCCATAGCGAGATCCCAGCTCTATGGTTTACCTCTAATTGGGCGTTGAAGTTCAAATAAACAAGACAATAAGTGGCAAGCCAAACTGACCGACCGACCCATTGAGTACATACCAGTCTCCACTAGGTGTATGTAGCTTTTCATTAGGATACTACAGAGCGCTGGATGACGGTATGTTGCTGTCAGGACAGGACAGGTCAGCTCATTACTTCAAATATAGAAACCGGCCATTTAATTATGTAGTCGCCTGTTTTTCGAACCGGAAACCCAGCGCGGTTATATTTCAAATGGCCAAGCGCAGCAGGCAATGCGTTCAGTTGCAAGTTACACCTCGAGGAGTTCACTTCAGCGGAAAATTAGGCCAGTTAGAAGGAAAGCAGAAGGAATCATGTCTGGAACGAGTTTGACGTTGCGTGGAACGGTTATATTGCTGGCGTTGCAGCTGCTGCAAATGCCTCTGGCGCTGCAGCATTCCGAGGAGGGTCTGGAAATGCTCTTTCGCGAGCGGTAAGCTTTAGTTAAAATTGTTTCTCTCGAAACCGATTTCAATAAATAAAATTGGAATTTTTCGATATTTTGTAAGGTAGTTAAAATTTTTTTGGGTTTTCTGAAAGTTTTTAAACCAGAGAGCTGCAATCCGTTTCTCCATCTCGATTTCGTTTTCGATTTGCCAAATTCAAAAGTGAAATCAAATGTTTCTATTCTAAATTTCGATTTGTTAATTTAAATAATTAAATATAAAAAAAATCAGTGGCTTTCTGTCGTTTCCTGTATTTCGATAACGATTTTTTCATTTCAAAGACTTAAAAACATTTATTTATTTTATCGTGTCCTGTATTACGATTCAAAATTTTTCTTTAAAAAATATTTATTTTAAATTGTTATTAGTTGCAAACATGTTCGTTCCCCTTCTGATTTTTAATGTATCGGTTTAAATACTTAATTTTAAAAAAGGGTATTTTGTGTTGTTCTAGATTCTGTGTCTAATTTGTTAAATTAAATAAATTCTCTAAAAGCAAAGACAAATTATCTCCAAATAACTATAGTAGGCCTTGAAAAAAAGTTAAAAGCTTATTTTTATAAAAAGCAATTTTTAACGTGTTTTAGATTCCCTTTCCGATTTGTCGATTTGATAAATTATATAAATTTGTTTAATATTTTCACCAAAAGCAAAAACGTTCAAATCTGTTATGGAACAGGGAATCAATATCTCGATTTAAGTACAGTAGGCCTTGCAATAAGCATTATAAACTGCATTTTTGGAATAGATATCCCGAAATGCAGCAATAATAGGTTTTATTTTTTAGTTTTCTATTCAGAAAACTTTATTTTAAATGATAAATATTATGTACAAAAATGGTTCATCGGTTTGGAAACAAGACGATCTACAAGAAATTTTTTTTTTTTATACAATTTCATTGATTTTTTTATTTAAGTGGAATTTTAAAGAAAAATATCTTAAACATAATCTTTTAGAAATTTAGTAGGGAGTTTTAGGGAATTCTTCTTTCTAATTAATTTTGATAGCAGCTTAAGATTTTTTTTTATGTCTTTCTTTAGGCTTTTTTTTCACAGTTTTTTCACACAATTTCATTGATTTTTTTATTTAAGTGGAATTTTAAAGAAAAGTATATTTTTTTAGCACCATTTTTTAGAAATTTAGTTTGGAAATTTCTCATAGCAGCCTAAGAATTTTCGTCATGTCTTTTTTAGACGGATTTTTCCACAAAATTTCATTAGATTTTTTTATTTGACTCAAATTTTAAACAAAAATATTTTTTTTTAACTTAATCTTTTATAAATAAAGGATTTTTCTCATGTCTTTTTTAGACGGATTTTTCCACAAAATTTCATTCGATTTTTTATTTGACTCAAATTTTAAACAAAAATATCTTTTCCACAAAATTTCATTCGATTTTTTTATTTGACTCAAATTTTAAACAAAAATATCTTTTTTTAACTTAATCTTTTATAAATAAGGATTTTTCTCATGTCTTTTTTAGACGTATTTTTCCACATTTTTTCACACAATTTCATTGATTTTTTTATTTGAGTGAAATTTTTGATAAAAATATATTTTTTTAAGCACAATCTTTTAGAAATTAAGTTGGGGGAATTCTCTTTCTAATTTATTCTCATATCAACCTAAGAATTTTCTTCATGTCTTTTTTTAGACGGATTTTTCCACAAAATTTCATTCGATTTTTTTATTTAAATCAAATTTTAAACAAAAATATTTTTTAACTTAATCTTTTTGAAATTTAGTTAGGGAATTTGTCTTTCTAATTTATTTTCATAGCAGATTAAGCATTTTCCTTATGTTTTTTTTAGACGGTTTTTTCCTAATTTATTTTTTTCAGAAAATGTGCACAAATTATAAAAAACCAAAGACAGTATTTTACTTTAAAAAAAATAACTAAGAGTTTTGCACATTTTATTATTTTAAATTTTAAATCAATGATAATATTAAAAAAGAAATGAAATAACAATTTTTTTTTAAATTAAAGGACTGAGCTGAGTGTCTATTTTGTTTACATTTTTTGCATATTTTCTTTAAATATTCAAAGACATATTTATTATAAAAAAAATATAAATTACCTTTTTTCTGAAAACTTCATTTATTGAAATTATTTTTTTAAATATCAAAGAATTAAAAAATGCTTACATTATTATTTTATTTTGATTAAACGAGCTTCTATGAAATTTTTTTTATTTTAAATTTGCAAAAAATGTATCGGCCTATTACGAAAAAAAAAATACGAAATAAAAATAACCTGAAAATTATACGATCTAGCTGAATAAATAACAAAAACAACGTTTCAAATGATTTAAATAAAAAAATTATGATCCTACATTTTAAGTTCCTCTAACTCCGGGTGGAGCGTAGGGCCATTTTAGGGAATCTTTATTAGAAATCAAAAAGAAATTGATAAATTAAATGAAATTTTAATTCTGAAAGCATTTATTAGAAATTTTTAAAATATGCCTAAAAAAAACCAAATTTTAATTTTTATAATTTTAAAATTTATTTATAATATAATTTTAAAAAAATATAATAATAATAGCAAATAATTAAATCATCATACTAAAAGTCACATTTATTTTTAATTTAAAAAAAAAATGGTTAAATAAAATATACAAATTTTTCTTTAAATAAAATATTATTGAAATTTTTAAAAAATATGTTATAATAACAAAAAAAGCACTAAAAAATATTAGATTTTTTATCTTCTATATAAAATTCTCGTGTCACAATGTTAGTGAACATACCTCTCCGAAACGGCTGGACCGATTCGCATTCTGACACGCGAATTTTATATATAAGAAGAAACTTTTGTTTTACGTGTTACGGATGTTCTCATGAACTCGACGATAAATTTCAAATCAAATTTTTGTGCGTGTTAGAGGTTGTCAAAACGGAGGTTTTAAGCCTATTGCGATGTGTTTATGAGTACGGCTTTTTAGGGATTCTTATAGATTGTCTAGATGAGCTAACTAGAGAATCTTACGATGTTTATAATCACTAGTTTTTTTATATAAAGAATAAAAGAATATAATAATAACAAAAAAGGGCTTTTAAAAATATTCGATTTTTAATATATAGAAATTAAATAAAAAACAAATATATTAATTATAATAAAATTGAGTTATAGTGTGAAGCTCTTTTTTGTTACTTAAATAGTAGTAAAAAATAAAAATTAAATAATTCTATTATTTTTAAATTAATTTTGTTTGAAATTTTTGGATAATATGGTATAATGATGAAAAATTACTTTAAGATAATGATTTTTTACAATTTTTTGAAAATTTTTAAAAAGAAAATAAGCAGCAAAAATGTTTTTTCGAGACTTAGCTATTTTTATTTACGGAAAATGAGCTGAATTTTAAATAGAAGTGTAAGCCCCATGATTTTTGTTTTTAGTTTATAATGCATTCCACAATTTGAAAACAAATAGTTAATCAAAAATATAAAAAATGAAATAATTTATCATCATGATCACCCATCATGACTCATATCCAATTTGTTTCCCAGCTCTCAATCGGATTGGGAGAATGTTTGGCACAAGGAGACACATTCACGCTGCCGGGACAAGCTGGTGCGGCAACTGTACTGGGCCTGCGAAAAGGATATCTACAGGCTGACACGGCGCAATCGTAAGCGTACAGATGAACCTTGGTCTAAACATATGCCAGCAGCTCCCATACCAAATACCAAACCATTCTTGGGCATAAGCTATAACCGTAAGTCTACCAGCGTCCACTAACTCTACGAGTAACCCTCTTAAAACCAACTCACTCTAGCCAACTCCGCTGCCTCCACCTGGTTACATGTTAATTATGCAAATATGTTGCTACGCACACGGCGCGGAGATGCTCCATCCATAACCAATGAGTGCTGCACCAGAACGGGCTGCACCTGGGAGGAGTATGCCGAATACTGCCCATCCAATAAGCGGCGCAATCACTACTAAAGGCGCTGGGCTGCTCCTAGTCTCTTGCTGCTCTTGTAACTATCTATTCCATGTACTATGTATTAGTTTTTGTTCCTTTACCTATATGAAAAGCTCTAGTCTGAAAATAAAATTTTATGCTAATCCAAAAATTTTCTGATGAAATTCGTTGATGTTTGACAAAAGGAAGTCGGTCAAATTGGGATGGCCTACGCTTTAGTTCTGGTTACTTCAACAATATGAAAATTTAATGCTGGACAAAGAAATTTTTTTATTATTTTAGGGGGAAAACCTTAAAATATTTTTAAATTGCGCTCTACTGCTTTATTGTTTTCGTACTCTGATCTCAAATACTTGGTAAAAGATGTGACAAAAGCGGGTTGGTCTAATCGAGCAAAAAAAGTTGGGTGGGGGTTTCGGAACCGCAAACCATCCATTGATCCGCTACTAATCCATAAACTGCGTAATGCGAACATGTTCGCTTAAAATCGGTTACATGGTAGCCCTATTTTGAGGGGAAGATTGCACTGCAACCCCTGGGAGCTATTGTGCTATTAGGGACTAGAAAAACGCTGAACACAGCTGAAATAGAAAGTAATCATTAAGTGCTTGGTCAGGATTGGCCTTGGCCATGGCCATTTGTTTCGAAGTGAATTTCAAGAAACTTTAAAAAGGTTGGTAGTGGTTCCGGAACTGCAAACCCCCATAGATCCGCCACTGTTCCATTAATACTCAATAATATTATTTTTTGTCCTATGTGTACGGAATCTGCTAGGATATTAAGCAATTGAACGTTAATATAAGCTAGCTATACGAAATAAATTGGTATTATTTATTTATTAGCCAAACCCCATAGCGCAGTATGAGGATTTTAGATGGAGGTAATCTTACTGACGTTCAATCGTCTTGGCAAGCCCTTGCCGCTTAAGTTACCTTATAGGTCGGGCAGGGACTCGTCCTCTTGCGAGCCGACTGCGGTGTCTCAGCAATCTTTAGCTGTATCTGCTTGGGTGCCTTCCAATCTGCTCTTCAACTGTATGCAGTTTGAGGTCTTTATCTTGGTTGGTTATCTGTCGAAGTACCCGATTCTGCAATACCTGTATATGTTAACAATTGAATTTGGCAGCAGTTCCCCAAATCTGGACTCCATAAAGCCATTTCGGCAGAATACAGTGCATGAATACAGCTCTTGTGCAACTCAGTGGCAAGGTGCTCCTCGTATTGTTGAGTCACGGCTGCTCCAGGGAAACTCCCTCTAGCTGGATTTGAGGGTTTATTGTTTTTAGCGTGTTAACCTATAAATTCATCAAGATACCCTTAGAGTCATCTACGCTACTTTTGGCATTATAAATGACTGCGGTGTAATCTGCATATGTCGCAATAATAGCCTTCGATGGAGCCTTCATATGTTCAGAGGTAGGGCTGAGTATATCAGAAATATACAAGGAAAAGAGCAGCGGGCCCAGAATACTGACTTGCGGCACGCCTGCTCTCATTTTATAAGTGGACGAGTATGTGTTCCTTACCTTGACCTTTAATTCTCGTCTTTCCAGAAATAGCCTTAAAAGACCATAGTACGGTGCAAGCAAAAGGTTTTTAACTTTGCACTGTAGACCATCATGCAACACCCTATCGAAATCTTGCTGCATATCGATGAAGACAGCTTTGGAGAAATCCAGGTCGTCGAAAGCCTGCATGATGTGCTTCACCAATCTGTGGACCTGTTCCCCCTCACAATCCGAATTGTTAATCCGGCAAGATAATGAGTGGCCGATGACTCAATTTAGTGGAATTTTAAATATAACTTTTGCTCGAATCGAATCACAATTTCATTGCTTTACAACTCAAAATTGTTTAACCCTACGATATGTAATTGTAGGCCCCGCAGCCACTTAAACAAAATTGGTATGGTGGATAGAGGACTATATCGCTTCTGTAGGAAGAAACTACTTCGCATTTATTATGTGAATGTATGGCAGTCGCCGGTAAAAGAAACAAGCTCCTGGGCATGTACGTTCTCCCACCGAAGATCGTTGTTACCATTAACCCAAACATGATGCTGCAATACATGCAGGCCTTGGGAATTTTGGGAGAGCTCTGAGCCTTGCAGGGGGTACAATAGATCCACTTGGGTCGCAGTACATTTCTACACTCAATAATAACAATAATATAATGACTTATGCTCTTAAGTGAACTTTCTTTATCCTTCCAGTCTGATGGGATTTACCTATTTTAAATCACCTTAGCCCCCGTTAAAAATTCCTCCAACGGGTTGGAGTCCATATTGCTAGTTCAACTTGTTTGCCACTGACCACAATTGGCTGTGGGTAGGGGCATAGCTGGCCATCGGGTAAATAAAATTTCCCTAACATGTCAGTGGCGAACTACCTAATATTAATAATATTCTATTATCTATTATAAATTTTGTTTATGGCTTCTTTTGTATTATCTTTTTTTTATTTAATAAACTGTTTTAGATTGTAGGTTGATTTTACAAATAAATAAAATAAATAAATAAAACTTAATTAATTATAAAAATTAATGAATAACAATTATTTCGAGGCTTTTAATTAAAAATTTATATTTAACCCATTTTTAAAAAATTCTTATCCGCCTTGTGTGCGAGGCGTCAGCAAAATTTTGTTGTTTTAAAATAATATATTTAAGCTACCTTTTTCTACTTATTTCGACCTCCTGCAAAGCTCACCCTGACCTCATTTTCGAAAAATTTGAAACTGTAAACTAAAAATTACTGAGCATGGATCCATTGAAGTTTGAAATAGGTTTAATTCCTTCGTAAATAAACCATCAAGAATGATAAAATTTTTTAATTATGCTTTAGTCATCCGAGACTTTTCCAATTGTCGAACAAAATGCCAACGTTGCGTATACGCAACATGATTATTATGATGAAAATTGTAATATTTTGCAAATATGTTATTTAAAGCGAATGTCATTATAATAATATGGAGTTATTAATTAATATTTTAATTTAAAATTGAAGAGGAAAAATGTGTTCATCTTTAAAAGTAAATTTTAAAAAGAAATTATTTTATTGAAATTAAACTTTGAATTTTCTTTTTGTAAGGCGGCAACTATGATATCTGCACAAATTCGTTTTGTCCGTGTTGAGTTAAAAAAACACATAATTAAAAATAATTGTCAATAAATGTCTAACTTTAAGTTGGCGTAAAAATGATCTAAAAATATAAAAGAATATTTAAAAAATTATTTTAGCCATAGAAATAAAATAAATTTAATAGAAATAGATAGTTTTATTTTGGACGAGATTGTTTTGGCTAGGAATAGTCCACCTAAATAAAAAGTTATCACTATCCTTCTGAAAACAGAAGAGAGACTTCTCGACCTGCACATCAGAAACAAACTGCCCATTGCACCCAATGCAGATTGCTTGCTCCAAGGGAAAGTCAAAAGAGGTTGCTTTACACCACCTAGTCAGAAAGATTGAGAATGCTTTTAACTCAAAGAACATAGTTTTGTGCGCTTTCCTGGATGTCGTGGGAGCTTTCGACAATACTGACTTTGGTTCTATCTCTAGAGCGTTAGCACGTAAGAACATAGAACCACACGTGACCGCATTGATCTAATACACGCTCCGACAAAGGGACACAGCTTTAGATGGTACAACAGTCAGCATAAGAGCTATAAAAGGTTGTCCACAAGAAGGTGTGTTATCTCCCCTGCTATGGTCTCTCGTGATCGATGTAAACTATGAACAGTGGTTGGTTATAAAGTTATTGGCTACGCAGATGACCTGGCTATCATAGTGACGGGTATATATGATAGCACCATCAGAGAGATGATGGATAATGCTCTACAATTACCCTTAAACTGGTGTTTAAGCGAAGGGCTTAGCATCAACCCCCAGAAAACTGTGATTGTTCGCTTCACGAGAAGACACAACATGGAGCTTCGGAACCTTGTTATAAATAACACTGAGGTAGAGTATTCAGACCAGGTCAAATATCTAGGAGTGGTCCTAGACAAACGACTCAACTGGAACTTCCATTTCGAATAATTGCTCTCCAAAGCTACTCGAGCCATGTGGGCTTGTAGGTAACTCTTTGGCAGCACATGGGGCTTCAGCCGTCATATTATAGAATGGATATACCGTATGATGGTACGGGCTATCCTCACATATTGAGCCCTCTTGTGGTGGCCCAAGACGCAGCAAAATGTGGCCATCAATTAATGCAGCAAGCTTCAAAAATTTGTATGCATATCTCTCTCGGGAGCTATACGTACATGTCCGACAGTTGTCATGGAGTCAGTCCTTGGACTCACACCACTGCACATTTTCATCCAAAAGTCAGCCATGCTGAGTCTACTACATATCCAGATCACATCTGGTTCTTAGCAAGTGACACTGGTCATGCCGCACTTATTTATTCCCTTCGTGACGTATCGATCTGCTCTAGATCAGATCTTTTGATCAGGGAATTATTTTAAAACAAAAAATTTAGATCTCTTCTCCCAAGTAGGGAGATTTGGAGTTACGGCAGCCCCTGTGGAAACCTCCGGTGGCAACAATGTTTCCTTGAGCAGGGTGTAAATAGTGACTCATAATACAAGTCTAAAACACCAGGAATTTTCCAAATCCATCCATAAATGCGGAAATTATGCGTTTTCCTAAATTAGGTTACTCGAAATTTCAGATACGAATTTGTATAATAAATGCTCTTAGAGGGGTTAAAAACAAATTGACCAGAGACTTGAGAATTTTGTATTTTAAAGGATATTGTGGAGTTAAGAAGCATAAGCGTAATGCCTGGAAACTTTTCATTACTGCCAAGGGTATGTAAATCGATCGATTTTTTTTTTACTAAATTTTAGTCTTAATTTTAGGCATAACTTCTAAAATACCCAAAAGTCGAAAAATCTTGGTGTTTTGAATTGCTCTAGGCGGTCCCTTTCGAATGGCGTACAGAGGTTTCCAATATTCTAGACTTTTGGTTTTATGGCCATAAAAATTATGTGATGTAACTCCTTGCCAACATTTTCAAAAAAAATTGAAAGGGTCTAGCTGGATAAGGTACTGGAAGTTTCCAGTAACCAGCGCCCCCAGCGATTTTTGAAAAGTAATGATGCAATTCGATGCGGAACGGCAAAAAAAAATTTTAGAATAAATTTCAGTTTTTAAACTTAACGCGTTGCGGGTTAATTTAAAAAAACGTGCTTTTCACATGTATATAATTGCGACTAAACTACTGAATATTTTGGAGCCAAATTTATTTTTTAAATCTAAGTTAGCACTAGGGATGTTTAAAAAAAATATTAATTTTTTTTTTAACCAACACATTTTCTTAAAAAAAAAATATAAAACTTTCTTATTTTTTTTTAAGTATGTTCCTTAAATATGTCAATTACAATTTTTTTTTTCACATGTGCTTTAATACGTTCTTTATATGATGTGATTTTAAATCAAATCGATTTGGTGGAACAGTGGTAAAAAAAAATAAAACGAAATTTTTTAATGTTTTTTTTTTTTTTTAAATGTATAAAAAAAATATTTTTTTTTGTCAAAAGATGGCAAAAATTATTGTTAATTTTTATAATATTTATTGGAAGGCATACTTTTTGATTTGATGATGAAAAAATGGATTAATTTTGTAGGTAAATATAAAAATTTCAGCATTGCTCATCAAACGATTTTTTAAAAATCTTCATTCAATGGTCCATTTTAATAAATTTAGTTCATTTTGCATGATTCTTATTCAATTCCTTTGGATACAAGGCATTGTAAATACATGAACAAACGAAGATAGAATATATCATGAAAAAATTTCGAATTTTGTATATTAAAAGTGGCTAAATTGGTTTTATTTCTTGTGTTAAATGCAAACCCACACAATTTTATTGAAATTGGACCAGATTTCTGAATCGTTTTGCTGGATCGTGCTTATGAACCGAAATATTTACATTTGAACAAAAAATTTTCAGACTGTCCTATAGCTATGAAATTCACTGTATATTTGAATATATTGAATATTCTGGGACGCTGTAACGATTTAGTTTTCAGCCTCTTGGTGGGTTACAATTTTACTTTTTTTTTAATTTTTCAAAAGGTAAATTTGTATAAAATTTCCCCATTCTACTTAGCACAAACTAAATTATCTTTTTAAACGCAGTAGGCCAAAAAATTGTAAACTAAAGACAGTTGGAAATTTTTTGATTCGAAGCTCATAGCTTAACAAAACCAGACGTTACAATTTATTTATTTTTATTTGGAATTCCATACCAAATTCTAGTTTATTTAAATTCTGTTATTTCCTAATTTATCGCATAATAATGGACAGTGATGAAAATGAAAGAGAAAAAATGGCAGTCAACTTTTTGAGCGACTATCAGGCACGCTTTGGAGATCGATTTTCAATCGATTCTTTGGCAACGCACGCCAATGATCGCTGGAATAGGATGTCCGAAAGTCACAGGAATTTGTATCAGCCGGTAGGTTGGAAACTATAAAAAAATAGAAGATCTTGTAATTTTTATAATGTATATTTAGGGCACTTACCATTTCGGACGCACATTGCGCGTTATGGATAGCACTGAAATAGAAACTGTTGAATCAACATTGACTTCAGAGTCAGAGGGGTCAGCGAAGTCATCCTCCGACGAGGACGAATGCCAGCCCACAACTTCTATATCAAAAAAGAGAAAAAGTGTTGTCTGCTCAACAGCATCGGAATCAAAGGCAAAACTTTCCAAACAAAGCACAAATAAGTCCAATAAAAAGAGGCTGCGTTGCCCAAGTCAAGGCGTTACCAAGTCAAATCGTAGCGTGCCGAAGAAACGATCCACAAAACGTGGAGCTTCGAAGGCCAAGCCAAAATGTTAATTGCAACTTGGAAGTTGTAAAAGAGAAAGTCAAGGATTTAATTAATCTAACTTTTTAAACAAGTCATAACGCAAGACGCATCGAAAGTCGGCTTAGTCAAAACCCTTAAAAAGGCTCTGGAAGCTTCTGGAGCGAGTTCATTGTTTAGCTAAAATTATTACCTCAAAATTAAAACGTGCCTAATAAAGAATGTCTGCAATTTTTCGTCAAATCTCGATATCGTTTAATTTCAGTGCTCCTAAACACACTCACATTCCGACTGCAACCAACCTGTCATTCATGGTCTATAATGTACACATTCCTCGACTTTTATCAGATTTCTTAAAATATCCCTAAATTTAAGTTCCATCGCCAATACGTCCGCCACATTTGGTTTGGATGATTTCCCATTTAAAAAATTATTTTAAGAGTTACATCTGGACGCCTCAGTTTCGCGAGTTCCTCCACTCCATAAAACTAAAGGTGTGCTTATTATTATTATTATTGGGAGTAAGATATATTACGACCCAAGTGGATCTATTGTACCCTCTTAGAGCGCTTCCGAAAGTCCTATGGCCTGCATGTGTTCCAGTATTTTATTTGAACTTATGGTAACAACGATCTCCGGTGGGAGAACGTACATGCCTAGGAGCTTGTTTCTTTTACCGGGGAGTGCCATACATTCTCATAATACATGCGAAGAAGTTTCTTCCTCCATGCTACAGAAGCCACATAGTCCACTATCCACTATGCCAATTTTGTTTAAGTGGCTGCGCAGCCTACAACGTCCCTTCAGAAATCCCGTCGGGATTCTCGCGGGGTTCTTCCCGTGAGTTAGTAAGACTTAACCTCTTACAGTTGTAGTTGGAGTGGAGGGTTTTTGACCCCTTTAACCCCTGGTATCTGTACCCAGTGAAGCAGTCGTTTGCTATTCTTCTCTATTCTCAGTAGGTCCCGTACCACGTGGTTACCAACCCCACAGTATGGTTCAGGACCGATTTGCGGTGTTGCTGCACCGGTCAATGCAAGTTTATCTGCCAGCTCATTTCCAGGAATGTTGATAGGTCCTGGACCCTATCTAAAATCAATGATAACGCGTCGAACCATTTCAACCATGCGACGCTTTTACAGTCACCAAATCCGATGAGGGACCATAAAAATAATGCAAATTGTTCAACTAACTAAATTTATCAAATATAAAAATAATCAAGCTAAAATTGTAAACAATATTTTATTATAATTTTTATACCCTGTACCGTATGGTACCAAGGGTATATTAAGTTTGTGCAAGCCGAAAATGTATGTAACATATAGAAGGAGACGTCGGAGACACACCAAAGTTACCTAAAATATGATCAGGGTGAATAGAGAAGTCGATATACCCATGTCCTTCTGTCCGTCCGTCTGTCCGTGTGAACGCCTAGATCTCAGAGATGGTAAGAGCTAGAGCTACCAAACTTTCACATTAGATCCCATATTATTCCATAGGAGATAAGTTTATTTTATATTTTTGATATCGGGGTTAAATTATATAGCTCCCATATGGGTGTTTGAGACGACCTCGACAAAAAAAAAGTTTTAGATGAATAATTCGTTTGTTTATGAAGATATCGTAACCAAATTTGATATTCGAAAGTTTTTTATAGTTCCAAATCACTGTGCAAAAATTCATTTCATCAAAATCGGGTGACTATATCATATAGCTCCCATAGGACCGATCGGCCAAAATAATTTTTTTAAAGAAAAATTCGCTATATTTCGTTTTTTAATAAAGATATCGTAACCAGATTTGGCGTTTGGAAATTTTTTAGAGCACTTAAGCAATGTGCCAAATTTGAACAAAATCGGTTGACTATATCATATAGCTCCCATAGGTCCGATCTTCCAGAAAATCGACTTTTTAACAAAATTTGTTGTGTTTCATTTGTTTGTTAAGATATTGGGACCAAATTTGACATTCGTGAGTATTTTATAGTTCATAAGCACTGTACTTAATTTAATCCAAATCGTTTGACTAGATCATATAGCTCCCATAGGACCAATCGGTTCAAAAAAACGTTTATTATACAAAATTCGATGTGTTTCATTTGTTTGTAAAGATATTTGAACTTAATTTAGCATTCAGTTCTTTTTTAAGGTATTTAAGAACTGTGTCAAATTTTATTGAAATCGGTTGACTATATCATACAGCTCCCATAGGAACGATCGGTCAAAAAAATTTTTTGCTTAAAAATTCTTCTGTTTTTGTTTTTTTGTGAAGGAACCGGATTTTATTGCAAGCTAGTGGTACAGGGTATCCTAAAGTCGTCCGCGCCCGACTTTACGTACGCCATTTTTTTTTAGAAATTGGAAATTTTATAATTCTATTTACAAAACTGTTAGTGTATGGATTTAAAAATACATTAAAGAAAACACAAAAACGTCCAAAGATTTTTGTCGAATTTCCAATCGATTTTCAAAATAATATTTATGAAAATTTACTTTGAATTAATTTTTTCAAACGCATACCAATTAGGGATGCTCCATACCAGAAAAAAAAATGAATTCGAAGTTTCAGTATTCAAAAAAAATGTACACCGATTTAATTTCATGCACCCAAAAAAAATCGATTTCGACGGTTAAGGGACAAAAACCTTGTTCCATTAATTTTTCTTTAATTTTGATCAATTGGTCTAGAAAAACCGTTTAACCGATCAATTTTAAAATTGGAGGGGCTCTTTGGGGTACATTAGGCTGTAGAATTTCACTTTTATCTTAGCTTTTGCACCCATATCAGTGAAGATACAGTTAATGAACCAAAAATTGGGAAAAGGTCATTTTTTTTTACTTTTTTCAATGAAATGTTAGAAGTAAAAAAATTTTTTTCTCCACTAACTCTTGACTGTATTTTTTAGGAAATTTTCCACAGATAATGAAATTCCCAGTCCGATTGCTGTGCGACCAGTAGTTACAGAGATATCGGTAGTTAAATGAAAAAGGACCCTTTAGTGTTCAAAATTCAATATCTCAGAGAGAAATGGTCGTATCGGGGTCCTGAAAAAAGCATCTTGAAGCTGAATAATCAGTCTTTGTGATCCATGCATTGGTGTAGCTCAAAAAAATTTTCCCATTGCCGTAGAGTTAAAAACAAAATGTACAAAATTTAGAAAAATTTTTCTTTGCGCTTCATCTAAAGATTGCATGAGAACCGGAACTCCTAAAAACTTTTCCCAAAATAATCTGAAAACTAGAGCTTTCAAGCTTTAAAAGCTTAATTTTTTATTTCCTGTCCGACCATTTTTCACTGAAATACAGCCTGTTGAAAATCACCCAAAAATTTAAAAATTTTTACTGTTCCCTTAATTTTTGCGAGAAGTGTATATAAAATTCCATGTGTTTTGTTTGTTTGGAAAGATATTCGAAATAAATTTGGCATTCAGATCTTTTTTAAGGTATTTAAGCACTGCGTCAAATTTTATTGAAATCGGCTGACTATATCATATATTGTAGATCCCATAGGAACGATCGGTCAAAAAAAAATTTGTTGCTTAAAAATTCTTCTGTTTTTGGTTTTTCGTGAAGAAATCGGACTTTATTACAAGCTAGTGGTACAGGGTATCCTAAAGTCGTCCGCGCCCGACTTTACGTACGCCATTTTTTTATATAGCAAACTGATTTTCATTTTTAAAATCCAATAACTTTGCGCATTGGTGGTAAAATCAAACGAATTTCGAAGTTGCCATCTAATTTGGATATCATTTAATTAAATTTCAGAGTTTTTTTAAGCGACTTTTTTGATGCCAATTGATTATTGATGAGTTAAAGATTGGGTCCAATTATTACCACCCAGTTTGTCCCAAGGGTCCTGAGTGATGAACAAAACGCGAATAGTGTGCACCTAGCATCACCCCGTTTGCCTCAGCCTAAACGTTACCACAAGGGAAATAGATGCATCAACTGTAGAAAATTTTGCCTAGAAGTCCCAAAATTTTGCGGGTGCCATTTTTTATATGTAAGGTTTAATGTGATGACCGAGTCTTTCCTCCACACAGGGGTAAATACGCCCTTCAATTCCATAGAGGCGTACTTTTTTCAATACGTATCATAAAGGTAGAATTCCGATGAACGTTGCTAAAATTAGGGAAAGTGTAAGAATGTGCCATATAATCACCAAAAACTTTAGCTTATTTATACCGTCCTTCTAGTTTCAAAAATAGTGCTGCTTACAAGAGTAGCTTAAATGGATGATAAAATAAGCCATAAAGCGGTATCACCCTTATTTCAATTTCTGATAGCTCCCCCTAAACTATACGTCCTCAGCTATTTCCTTCTTTACAAGAAAATATTAGAATAAATATTCCGGATCAAAACAACCATTGAAAAATGTGTCACAACCAATACCTTAGCCTTTTGTTCATTTTATATTCATTTTACAAACTAAACAGCACAGAGCACACGTTTGTTTTTAAATTCGAGAAAAAATAAAATTATAAATTTATATTTTTCACTTAATACAAAAAAAACTAAACATTTTTTAATTTTCGTTTCAACTAAAAGTGAACAATGGCCATAAGAATGTTGAGTCTAAGGCGTAAGATTTCGGAGTATGTTCCATTTGTGCGTCGCTATGCCTCACAGGCCATCAACCAAATGTTGCAGCTGCAGAAAGTGGAAGTTTGTGCCGATCCACCATCGCGTGCCCTCGTCCTGGGCATCTATGCTGATGAGGACGATAAAAACGATTCGGGTATTTTGACTCCAGCCGGCTGGCGTTATAATGTGGAGAAGACCCGTGGACGCATGTTGGAGGTTCTGCGTATGTCGGGATATTTACCTAAGCGCGGAGAAGCGCGTTTACTCTTTGCTATAGAGCCAGAGCGCATACCCTACTATAATGCGGTAGCAGTAGTTGGACTGGGCAAGGAGTGTCTTGGCTATAATCCTTATGAAGTGATGGACGAGCAAAAAGAAGCTATACGCCGCTCTGTGGCAGTAGCATGCCGTGAGCTGGCCAAATTGGGTACAGATCGCATTGAAGTGGAGAATTGTGGACATGCAGAGTCGGCTGCCGAGGGCGCAGCTTTGGGCGTATGGATATACCAGGAGCTAAAAGAACCCAAGCAACGTACAATTGTGCCAAGTATAGATATGTATACTACTAAGGACGAAGTCTGTGATCTTGAGGGCTGGCGTATAGGTTTGCAAAAGGCTGCAGCGCAAAATCTGACAAGGCAGCTGCAGGAGATGCCTTCGAATATTTTGACGCCTACGGCATTCGCACAGAAGGTCGTGGAAGTTTTGTGCAAGTCTGGCGTTAATGTAGAGGTTAAGGTGGAGGGCTGGGCAGAATCTCAGTCCATGCATGCGTTTTTAGCAGTAGGCAAAGCTTCTTGCGAACCACCCATATTTCTGGAGCTCAGCTACTATGGCACATGTGCCGACGAGCGTCCGATTGTGCTGGTGGGTCAGGGTCATACCTATGATGCCGGCGGTCTTTGCCTTAAAGAGAAGAACACGCTTTATCACATGCGTGGTGATATGACTGGTGCTGCTGTGGTAGTGGCCACCATGCGCGCTGTGGCTGGACTGCGTCTGCCGGTAAACATACGCGGTCTGATACCGCTGTGTGAAAATGTGATTGGCTGCAACTCCTTCCACCCCGGCGACATGTTCAAGTCGATGAATGGCAAGACCATTGAGGTGGAATGCACTGATCATGCTCACGTCCTATCTTTGGCCGACGCGCTGCTGTATGCACAAAATTTTTGTCCACGCTGTATTGTGGATGTGGGCACCACATCGGGTTCCTTGCGCTATGGTCTAGATGAAGCCGCTTCTGGTGTTTTCACCAATTCCGAGATCCTGTGGCAGCAGATCAAACATGCTAGCATGCATACCGGGGATCGCGTCTGGCGTTTGCCGCTATGGAACTACTTCACCAAGGCTGTGCGTGCTGGAGGACGCAGTGATGTACAGAATTATGGTATAGGACGCGGTGGACGACCCTGCAAGGCTGCCGCTTTCTTGCGCGAATTTGTACCTTGTGGACAGTGGATGCATATTGATGCTACGAATGTCATACGCACCTCAGGTCACGGGGTTGAATATTTACGCGAGGGCATGGGTGGCAGACCTACACGGACACTCATTGAATTTGTGGCGCAGACCATTTGCAAGGACACTGCGCCGCAGATGCATAAATAGACCAACTTGGTCCTGCAACTAATTTATGTTACTTTATTTTCGACGTAGTTTCAGATTTTATCTTTAAATTGTTTTGTAAAGCGGATATGTATGCTATGTCAACCCGTCAATGGGTCCTACTCTTATCAGAGAATATAAAAACAGAATAAAATTGTGAAAATATATTGATGAAAATAATTAGTTATTATTTGGAGGACTCAGAATCGAAACAGCGATTCCAAAAACAGACCATCGGCTTGTGATATTTTTTTAAAGGTACAGTCGCGTCTTTATATAGTAAACTAATTATTGTAAGTCCTGTTTACAGTATCAAGGCTGTTCACTATATCAAGATTGGCATTTTTTTGTTTAAGATTCATTATATTTGTTCAAAATTGAAATTTGTGCAAGATATCATTAGAAGTTATTTGTAGAAAAATAAGAAGGTAAACAAAAAAGTAATAACGTCAAGACACAGCTGATTTTGCAGGAATCAACAGCAAAAGTACAATTAAGGGGAATTTACGTTTTCGTTTCTGATTCATATTTGTGTTTTTTCGTTCGTTTCACAATTTGGTTCACAATTTAAAGATTCTCACAAAGATGCTGCATCTATTGCCGATAGATCTATAAAGTAAGCAAATAACAGTGAAATCGGCCTTAAGCCTAAGAGAATCTGCGGATTTAGCCATAAGTTCTAGTGGACACTCGACAATTCTGCGCGAATTTCCGAAAATTCCTAGATCCATTGACTTTTCCAACTCAATGGAGTTATTCTTAGACAAGCCGTTAAGTGTAAGTTTCCCATCTCGTGAAGCTTGAGACAATGGTATACCAGACTGCAAAAGCAAGGTTATTATTTTTACGGATGGATCTAAACTCAATGATCAGGTGGGAGGGGCTGTCTATTCGAATTTATTGGGCATTAACGAATCCTTTCGCTTACCAGATCATTGTAGTGTTTTCTAAGTAGAAATCTTAGCTAACATATAATGGAAAGTATTCTCATAATTAAGAATCGTGTTTTAACCGAAAGGGAAATTCAGATCTGTTTTGACAGTCAAGCTGCTTTAAAAGCACTACAGTCAGTAAGGCTCACATCCAAAACAGTAATGGAATGTTACAAGACTCTACGAGATGCTACTAAATTCTTGACCATAAATCTGCTTTAGGTACCAGGTCATCGAGATGTCGTGGGCAATTGCAATGTAGATGAACTAGCTAGAAGGGGTACAACGGTACCACTTCAGCCGGATAAGGCTTTGATACCTATATCACTAGCAACGTGTAAATTGTTAATAGATAAAAGTATCATTAATGATGCAAACTATCTCTTTTTCTTCAAGTCCTTCAACCCCGGTTGGGGCATAGGTCGGCGACAAACTTCCTCCATCCTTCCCGATCTGCGGCCAGATACTTCAGCTGTGGCCACGTTTTACGATGTGTTGCTGCTTCGACCAATACTGTTGATTTCCAAGTAGTTCTTGGTCTACCAACTCGCCGTGTAAGTTGAGGATTCCTTGAGGACTGCTTCACGATGCTGTCGTTTGGTCTCCTCAACGTGTGGCCAATCCAGCGCCACTTCCGCTGTCTAATTTCGACATCCAAAAGTTTTTGACTCGTTTTGCGCCACAATTTTTGATTCGATATAATCTGCGGCCATCGAATCTTAAGAATGTATCGAAGGCAGCGGTTTACAAATGCCTGTAAACTTCTCGTGATGTAGGTGGAGACTTTCCAGGTTTCACAGGCATACAGCAGTACAGATTTGACATTGGATTCGAAGAGCCTTAACTTGGTGCGTAGGGAAATTTGACTAGAGTTCCATACTGAAGACAACATTCCAAAGGCGCTGCGGGCTTTACTTATTCTGCTGTTAACATCCAGATCCGTTCCTCTGTCTGACGATACAGAACTTCCTAGATAGATAAACTGTTTGACCTCCTCAATGGGCGTCTGTCTCAGAATAATGAGCTGATGTGCTGAGCGGCCAGTGTGTATTATTTTGGTTTTGTTGCAGTTGATCCTAAGACCAGCCATCTCTTCATTCCCTTGCAGTGATTGACACATCTCGTTCATCCCGCTGTTGGTACTTGCCAGGAAACAGATATCGTCAGCATAATTCAAATGGCTTAGCCTCTCAAAAGGTGCAAACTATATATAGGAGCAAACTGGAACCTGTCTTATTAGTAGGAAAACCTGGCGCAATGGAGCTTGAATAGGACCATGCAACTTTTAAAACTCAGCAGACTAGACGTAAGAGCCACGATAGGGGCTCTTACGGGGCATTGTTTTATTGGTGACACGCCAATAGATTGGGCGTGTCCAATTTTGACTACTGTAGAAGCTGCCAGGAGGTAGAGGAGGATGAAACAGTTGAGCACCTTCTGTGTGGATACATGGCGCTATGCAGGAGGAGACTGAATACACTGGGTTCCGAAACTATTGGGAATATTACTGAATTCGCAGGAATTAGAATAAATAAGATTAATTTGTTTATTAAATCGACAGGTTGGTTCAAAGAGGATACAGAAGACTAAGGACTAACTCAAGTGGCAACACACGGGCCTTTCATAGTCCTAGGTGCGTCGGAAGACAACCACTTTAACCTACCTATAACATATTCAAATAAAAAAGCACCACAATTTGAACCCGGAAATCTAAATCCAAATTCGAACCACATCATCTCGCAGCTTTGACATAACCCAAAAAGTAGATATTTTGGAGGTTACTTCAGAACTCTGCCGTGTTATGAAGTTGCTTTTATTTTTAAGGCTCTGATAACATCGAGGGAAACTATTAAACAAAATTTTTAATAGGGTTGTAACTAGTAAAAAAGCATAAAAATATAAAAAAATTGCGTATGTAAAGTCGGGCGCGAACGACTTTGGGATACCCTGTACCACTAGCTTGCAATAAAATCCGGTTCCTTCACAAAAAACCAAAAACAGAAGAATTTTTAAGCCAAAAATATTTTTTATTTGACCAATCGTTCCTATGGGAGCTATATGATATAGTCGACCGATTTAAATAAAATTTGACACAGTTCTTAAATACCTTAAAAAGATCTGAATGCCGAATTTAGTTCAAATATCTTCAACAATATTTTTATAATATTTGAACAATAATAACAATTATAATAAAATATCGTAACTTATAATTTTAGCTTGTTAGCTACGATATTTTATTATAATTATTATTATTGTTCGAATATTATAAAAATAAAGCAAATTGTTAAACTAACTAAATTTATCAAAATATTTTTGAAAATATTTTACATACAAAGTGTCTGGAGCGTCCCAATGTTCGTGTACTTTTCCGGAGCTCGGCCAAGCAACCTATTTAAATCTACTAAATTCGAACTAAACAAATTTATTTAATGTAATACATTAAAATAATTAATTATATGGAAACTTTGTAGCTTTAAAAATTTTAAATGTAAATAATACAAGCGCTATTTAGTATATAAACATAATTGGCATTTGAATAAATAATATACAACAAATATGTATAAAATAACAAATATTTACGCCCTAACTTATGGGAACTGGAATCTCTCTGCTATTTATGGACTTACCTATACTGCCTTGAATTCAAATTTGTTCTTTCATATCATTTGCTCACCCTCAAAAGTTATTTAAAGTCAAATATTGACTTGTTCGTTTGCCAAACTTTTGTCAACTTGTTGGAATGCTCTCGAGATGGAGGGACACCCTGCAGACACTTTTCTCAAAGAAACTTTTTATTTACATCAAATTCCTTGATGGAGCACTTGGGGTGTGCCTTAATCTTTTCAAGCATTCATAATAACAAAGCGTCTAATTGCATAAAAATAGTATCGTTAAGTGGGATAAGTTTTTGGTGTGTGGAAATTGATTTAATAAATTATCAATGGCGGACTTTACATAACTAGGGAAAACGAAAATAAGTAAAAAAAATGGCGTACGTAAAGTCGGGCGCAGACGACTTTGGGATACCCTGTACCACTAGCTTGCAATAAAATTCGGTTCCTTCACAAAAACAGAATTATTTTTAAGCAAAATATTTTTTTTTGACCGATCGTTCCTATGGGAACTATATGATATAGTCAACCGATTTCAATAATAATAATAATTTGACACAATGCTAAAATACATTAAAAGAGAAGATCTGAATGCCGAATTTAGTTCAAAAATCTTTACAAACAAACGAAACACATCGAATTTTGTATAAAAAACGTTTTTTGGACCGATTGGTCCTATGGGAGCTATATGATATAGTCAACCGATTTGGATTAAATTTAGTACAGTGCTTAGGAACTATAAAAAACTCACGAATATCAAATTTGGTCTCAATATCTTAAGAAACAAACGAAACACTACAAATTTTGTTAAAAAATCGATTTTTTGGAAGATCGGCCCTATGGGAGCTATATGATATAGTCAACCGATTTTGTTCAAATTCGGCACATTGCTTAAGTGCTCTAAAAAATTTCCAAACGCCAAATCTAGTGACGATATCTTTATTAAAAATCAAAATATAGCGAATTTTGATTTAAAAAAGATATTTTGGCCGATCGGTCCTATGGAAGCTATATGATATAGTCAACCGATTGATGAAATTTGGTACAGTGCTTGGGAACCATAAAAAAGTTTTGAATACTAAATTTGGTTACGATATCTTCATGAACAAACAAATTATCCATCTAAAACCTTTTTTTTTGTCGAGATCGTCTCAAACACCTATATGGGTGTTATAAAATTTATCCCCAATATCAAAAAAATAAAATAAACTTGTCTCCTGTGGAAAAATATGGGATCTTATGTGAAAGTTTGGTTACTCTAGCTCTTACCATCTCTGAGATCTAGGTGTTCAAAAGGACAGACAGACGGACATGGGTATATCGACTTCTCTAGTCACCCTGATCATATAAGAGGTAACTTTGGCGTGTGTCCAACGTTTCCCTTTATATGTTACATACATTTTCAGCTTGCACAAACTTAATATAGCCCTTGTACCATACGGTATAGGGTATAAAAACTAATGAAACGTGAACTTAAATAGCATCGATGGAACCGGAACTTGGAGTGGTCTCAACATTTAAACATCTCATTGACATGGTCAACAGGCAGTGTTCAGCCAATAGATTTTGAATAAGCCATTAAAGTACATATCCAAGCTTTCAGAGATCTGGTCATCCAAATATGAACTTACTAACTTTGTACAATTATTTTCGTACAAGTTCCAAAGAATTTTCCAATTGGACCATGGTTTTTTTGGGTCAAAACTATATTCGTAGCTACAAATTCTGAAAATTAGTACCGATTTCAAATCAATTTAAGGTACATATATGGGGTAAATATCATGTTGATATCTTGAGGGGTGTAGGATAAAACACGGTATATCAACTGCGGGGGTCCGCATCGATAAAATTAGGACGTGGATTTGTTCATTATAGCCACATAAATCAGCCTACCAAAAATTGTGATTCTAGGTAGCTTATTACCATAATTACCCAGAGTCAAATATTGACGGAGTTTATCGGCTAGGGGAGGTGAAATTAGTAGATTTATGGCTTTAACTTGTTGTATTTGTCCGATTTTGTTCATTTTTGAAATTCGGCTGCATGAGAACATGACGCATCGCTCCGCAAAATTTCTGATTAAAATATTAAACGGTTTGGCTGCAAAAAAAAATCTACTGAGGGGAAACGGCGAAAAATATTGACATGATTCAACATACTTCATCATTTCAGGAATTATGCGCATCAGGTGGTAAAGTTTGGTGTCTGTAGCTCTACTAGTCTCCGAGATCTAAGTGTTCATACAGACGGACGCACGAATTTTAAATTTAAATTTAAAAACGAAACTAATACAATTCCACCCATTGCACTAGGGTCCCAAAACCCTTTTTTTTACGTAAATTCAAAAAATCATAATCGTGATTTATGTAAAAAACACATTATATTCCAATAGCAAATATTCCAATGAACTTAGAAATTTAATTCTTTTTTTTTTTTGGAAATTTTTTTGTATTTTTCTTCGGCTCTGAAAGTTGACTGTTTATTTTGTGCGCACGTGGTTGAGATTTACACAATATATTGTTCACTTTTATTATATTTATTTTACCTCAAATGTAGGAAAAAACGCCATTTTTTGGGTACATAACCTCAAATATCTCAAAATCCTGACGTGATGGGCCAGTTCTGACGCCGGATTCGGATTCTACGCACCAAATTACTTCGGAAATGACTCTTAGCTTTCCAGCAACTGAACCATGTTGACCTGTGTTATATCAAAGGCTTACTGCAAATGCTAATGATGTCGAAGGGATATATCTCGTAACTTCGAAAAGCCATAACTTTGCGAAAAAAAAAATCATAATTGATCCCTTGAACCCTTAAATTAAAGGGTAAGAGTTGTACTAAATGATGTAACTGGAGAGAAAGACCGTAAAAATTTTTTGCGCCCTGTACATGACTCAAAAGTAGGAAAAAACGCCGTTTTTTGGGTACATAACCTCAAATATCTCAAAATCCTGACGTGATGGGCCAGTTCTGACACCGGATTCGGATTCTACGCACCAAATTACTTCGGAAATAACCCTTAGCCTTCCAACAACTCACATGACCCCTGTATTTGTAGACCTGTGTAATCTTGTCCTCGAATTTCCCCGTTTTCATATAATCGCAAATTTCACCAGGCAACTTTGAGTTCGAGCATGCAGAATTGCTTGAAGTGCGGCTGCAGAATAAGCATAAAGCCTCGTCAATTTTTGACTTTATTTTAAAAAAGTTTATTGGAAGGCTTTTCGAAATTAAGGAGACGGAAATAGAGCAAAAAATGCTATAACTTTGCAGCCTACGCTAAAAGATGTTATGCAAAATGCAACTATGTTATATGGTAGAAAGATTTAAAACTGATCCAAAACACAAAAATTGGTTGTCTTCAAAGATGGTAATAGGAGTCAGTAAAAGTGAGCTGCAACCGAAAAATGCAGGACGTCCAAGTACTTCTTATTCTGCTGGAAATCAACGTATAAAAAGAAAATGTGCGGCCGAGCGTTCTGAGAAGGAAAACCACAACACATCCTTACTTGTCCAAGCTGCTTCAGTATCAGCAAAGAAAGCCGAATGTAGCGATATATCGTTCGACCTAAAGGAAACAGCAAGAGGCAATGAAAATATGTTTAAAAAAAAGTTTCTTGCTCAGGATCCAATTCCGTTGTCATCTGATGAAGCTTTAGCATTTCTTTTGGAAAATGGTTTAACCAAGAACACTTATGTGAACATCAGGCTGCAGAATAAAAGACGTAATTGTGAAATATGTCCTAACTACATGCATGTGAAAAAAAAAAGTGCAGACCTGACAATATTTCAGGTTTTAAAACTGCCGTAGTTCCTTTAGAAAATATTTTGGATCACACTGTAAAGCGAATAATGACACTACAAGATGAAGTTTTAGAAAGGTTTGCATGGGTAAAAATGCATCTGAGGCTCGAAACAAAGTTTATAAGCATGATAGACAAAAGCACGCGCGAAAAAATAGCAGACAAAACAACATGGAAGATGTTTTCCACAGATGTATGGACACTAGCGATCCCTTAATATCAAGCTTATGTCTGACCCAGCGGAGAAATAAAAATAATAAGAAACATCTTTCTGATGTTCCAGCGCTCTTGGAAGTGCCAACTTCTACACCCAGTGAAGGCGAGCTATTGAATACCAGAAGTGATACTGAAGTAGATGACTATGTATGTCTGATAGACGCGTCTTATACTCTATAGTGGTACTCCCGCCTATTTGCAAAGGCTTATTAAAAAAGACCAAGCCGGTATTCATTGCCTTGTCTTGAAGCAACTGTGGCATCCGCTCCAGCATTACATTTGCATGAAAGTATGGAGAGTTTGGCAATCGTTGCAGCACCATGGCAACCGCAATACAACTTAGTAGGTGACCAACGTTCAACGCCAACTGCGAACTCCGAAGAACTCGAGACTCTTGTACGTGTAGTCATTAAGTCTGTGTATTTTCAATTTTATTTATTCTTTCGGTTGGGTTGTTGGTTCTCATCCAGGTGGACTACTATGAGGAGGTCTGCGTGCTTCGTCGCCTTATGGTTGGCGGCTCCATGGGCGTTTCTAAACACTCTGTTGCATATATCGCAAGCTCCTGGAGTGTTGATGCGTTTTGGTGCCTCATTCAACGCCGCCAGAAAGTCATCCATTTGCTTGCAATATATTACATTGGTTTCCCCAGCGGAAGCCACCAGCATATCGCCCTCTTCAACGTAGGGCGATACGTTCTTTCGGCTCATTCTGCGCTTGCCGATAAATTGATTTCGCTTTTTTGTGATGAGCAGCTTTCAGACCATCCAAACATTCCTCACAAATCTGTTCTGGAAAATTCGTTGGCAAAAGCAGCTGCAGCTTTAGCGCAGTGTGTTTGCGAATCAGTGATAATATTTGAATAATTTACCGAAAAATACATTTACTACTTAGGGAGATGCAGGCTTGAACCACTTGTGAATTGTAAGTAAATAACTTAAAATTAAATTTAAAAACGAAACTAATACAATATAAGAAGCGTCTATGAGACATACTGGCTAACATGGTAGTGGGATTAACATTAGAACCCAATGCAAATGCATCATCCGATGAAAGTATGGAGAGTTTGTAAATGTTTAATAATTTTCCGAAAAATACATTTACTACTTAGGGAGATGCAGGCTTAAACCACTTGTGAATTGTAAGTTTTAGATATTTGTGTGTCGGTCAAAGGCCCAATATTAAAGCCAAACGGCGATTAAAAAATTTGCGCAGACTATAAAGTCACTTTAAATAAACTGTTGATTGATTTTAAATACCCCTTACCTAGGATAGACGAAACTTTCTCATCTTTGGAGGGAGGTGAGTTATTTACGAAACTATATTTGTGTAATGCTTATAACCAGCTAGAGCTAGATAAGGAGTCTCAGCTTATTATGATAATAAAGCGGTTGCCTTTTGGCATTAAGATAGCTGCAGAAATTTTTCAAAAGACTATGGAGAATTTAATGAGAAATATTCAGGGCGTAATAGTCTAGAATAGAATTTATCTCGAACGATAATAATGTCCCAAGTTTCACAGTGTATAGGAAAGGACTCAATCTCAAACAGGATTTTTGATACCTTGGCAGCAAAATAACTGCAGCAGGCGGTTCATCCGCTGACATCGCCAACCGTATAAACAAAGCCCGCGGTGCCGTCGCACTACTAAACAACATCTGCTCATCTAACGCGATATCGGTCAAGACGAAACTTCGGATTTTTAACTCCAACGTAAAATCCGTCCTGTTATATGATTGCGAGTCCTGGTCGCTTACATCGGTCCTGATCTGGAAACTGCAAACCTTTGTCAACTCGTGCTTACGTAAAATCTTAAGGATTTGGTGGCCACGCACCATTTCTAATGCGGGATTACTGAAAGCCACTAATGAGCTTCCTATTGAATTAATAATCAAACGCCGCCGTTTCGGGTGGATCGGGCACACCCTTCGCAAAGACACCTGCGAAATCTGTAGAGCTGCGCTTTCATGGAACCCGCAAGGCGCAAGAAGCCGTGGAAGACCAACAACCTCTTGGCGTCGCATGGTGGATGCTGACCTTCGGGACTCCTATACAGACTGGAATAGCCTCAAACAACTTGCAAAAAATCGGTCGGTTTAAGACAAGTTTTAACGAAACTTCAAGAACCAGCAAGACTAAATTTAGAAAAATGCGGATTCTTTTAACCCAAAATAACATTTTTGGGATTTCACATTGGTAGAGATGGATATGACAGCCAGTTTGCTGTTAGCACCCAGTCCGAAAAATGTTTCAGAGCTTAGAGCTTTTATTGGAATGGTAAATTATTATTCCAAATTCATTAATGATTTTGCAAACAAAATGAATCCTTTATAGTATAAAAAGATTATTTGGACCCAAATATGTCAAAAGTCGTTTTTCATTATAAAAAATGGCGTACGTAAAGTCGGGCGCGGTCGACTTTAGGATACCCTGTACCATTAGCTTGTAATAAAGTCCGATTTCTTCACAAAAAACCAAAAACAAAAGAATTTTTAAGCAAACAATTTTTTTTTGACCGATCGTTCCTATGGGAGCTGTATGATATAGTCAACCGATTTCAATAAAATTTGACGCAGTGCTTAAATACCTTAAAAAAGATCTGAATGCCAAATTTATTTCAAATATCTTTACAAACAAACAAAAGACATCGAATTTTGTATAAAAAACGTGTTTTTGGACCTATTGGTCCTATGGGAGCTATATGATATAGCTAACCAATTTGGCTTAAATTTAGTACAGTACTTATGAACTATAAAATACTCACGAATGTCAAATTTGGTCTCAATATCTTAACAAACAAACGAAACACAACAAATTTTGTTAAAAAATCGATTTTTTGGAAGATCGGACCTATGGGAGCTATATGATATAGTCAACCGATTTTGTTCAAATTTGGTAAAATGCTTTGGTACTTTAAAAAACTTCTGAATGTCAAATTTGGTTACAATATCTTTATAAACAAACGAATTATTCATCTAAGACTTTTTTTTGTTTTGAAGTCGACTGAAACACCCCTCAGGGAGCTATATAACTTAACTGTGATATCAAAAAAATAAAATAAACTTGTCTCCTATGGAATAATATGGGATCTAATGTGAAAGTTTGGTTGCTCTAGCTCTTACCATCCTGAGATCTAGGCGTTCAAACGAACAGACGGACGGACGGACAGACGGACGGACAGACGGACGGACAGACGGACATGGGTATATCGACTTCTCTATTCACCCTGATCATATTTTAGGTAACTTGGGGTGTCTCCGACATCTCCTTCTATATGTTACATACATTTTCGGCTTGCACAAACTTAATATACCCTTGGTACCATACGGTACAGGGTATAAAAAGTTTAATGGAAGGCTTTTGGAAATTAAGGAGACGGAAATAGAGGAAAAAATGCTATAACTTTGCAGCCTACGCTAAAATATGTTATGCAAAATGCAACTATATGGTAGAAAGATTTAAAACTGATCCAAAACACAAAAATTGGTTGTCTTCAAAGATGGTAATAGGAGTCAGTTAAAGTGAGCTGCAACCGAAAAGTGCAGGACGTCCAAGTACAGTCTGTTAAGTAAGAGCGTGTACGGCATTATCCGCAGTCGGTAAGGAGTAGATCTCTAAAAATTCGGTTACGAGTAGACATAACCTTTGTCTTTGACGCACTAGTAAAAATTTCGATTGGAAGTCAAAACTTTGTATATAGATAAGTTCGTTAAGCAGAATGAGGAAGTTTTTCTCTGCACCCATCCAAAAGGACCCAAAATGTCCTATGCAGCGGCGGCAAAATATTTGAAAAAGGCGAAGACTTTTGTTCAGAAGTGGGTGCAACGCTACAAGGAGTCGAAAAACGTCGATGACCTTCCCGATCGTGGCTCAACATGAAGCGTGATTAAGATGAATGAAAAAATGATCGTGGGTTTGTTTTCGCGGAATCCTGGCTTAAGTTTGTGTATAGGGCAAGCAAAATTGAAAAAAAGAGTATAGATATATCGCACATAACGATTCGAAAATCGAAGCACATTGGAGAAACCACTGTTTTCCGAAAAACACGTTGCAAAACGACTGGCTTGGGCAACAGAAAACATTGATCGCGATTGGAGCAAAGTACTTTTCTCTGACGAATCTTCTGCTTGTGGTTATTCTATCATACCACGGGCCTGATCTTTGTCTTCAAGTAATTTTGTCCAGCGAACCGTTAAACACCCTATAAAAATTCATCTTTGGGGATGCTTTTCAAAAAAGGGTTTCGGCACTTTGCATCTCTTCACAGAGAACCTGAATGCTCCCAGGATGGTCGAAATTTATCGAAAAGCTTTATTACCGACTGCCAAAAGTCAAATTATCAACAAAAAAAAATGGCGGACGTAAAGTCGGGCGCGGACGACTTTAGGATACCCTGTACCACTAGCTTGTAATAAAGTCCGATTTCTTCACAAAAAACCAAAAACAGAAGAATTTTTAAGCAAAAATTTTTTTTTGACCAATCGTTCCTATGGGAGCTATATGATATAGTCAACCGATTTCAATAAAATTTGACACAGTGCTTAAATACCTTAAAAAAGATATAAATGCCAAATTTATTTCAAATATCTTTACAAACAAACAAAAGACATCGAATTTTGTATAAAAAAAGTGTTTTTGGACCGATTGGTCCTATGGGAGCTATATGATATAGTCAAACGATTTGGATTAAATTTGGTACAGTGCTTAGGAACTATAAAATACTCACGAATGTCAAATTTGGTCTCAATATCTTAACAAACAAACGAAACACAACAAATTTTGTTAAAAAATCGATTTTTTGGAAGATCGGACCTATGGGAGCTATATGATATAGTCAACCGATTTTGTTCAAATTTGGCACATTGCTTAAGTGGTCTAAAAAATTTCCAAACGCCAAATCTGGTTAGGATATCTTTATTAAAAAACGAAATATAGCGAATTTTTCTTTAAAAAAGTTATTTTGGCCGATCGGTCCTATGGGAGCTATATGATATAGTCAACCGATTTCGATCAAATTTGGTACAGTGATTGGGGACTATAAAAAACTTTCGAATACCAAATTTCGTTACGATATCTTCATAAACAAACGAATTATTTATCTAAAACGCTTTTTTTTGTCGAGGTAGTCTCAAACACCCCCATGGGAGCTATATAATTTATCCCCGATATCAAAAAAATAAAATAAACTTGCCTCCTATGGAATAATATGGGATCTAATGTGAAAGTTTGGTAACTCTAGCTCTTACCATCTCTGAGATCTAGGCGTTCACACGGACGGACAGACGGACGGACGGACAGACGGACATGGGTATATCGACTTCTCTATTCACCCTGATCATATTTTAGGTAACTTTGGGGTGTCTCCGACGTCTCCTTCTATATGTTACATACATTTTCGGCTTGCACAAACTTAATATACCCTTGGTACCATACGGTACAGGGTATAAAAAGAAGATTGGATTCTGCAGGAAGATAATGACCCCAAACTCCGCAGTCGGCTGTGTACCGACTGGAAGCGCGAAAAAGGCATCGTCACCTTGGATTGGCCTGCACAGTCCCCTGATGCAAATCCCATCGAAAACTTCTGGGCCTTCATCAACCAAAAGATTCGAGGAAGACCCACATTTACTTTGAAACACCTTTTCCGAGAAATTCGACGCATTTGGAGAGCGCTTCCCGTCGAATATGCTGAAAATTTGGTGGAAAATATGCCGCAGAGATGCCAGGTGATTATTGACGCTGGTGGTGACTGGACATGTTATTGATATAATTGCGTCATGCTTCGGAACATGTAGAATAAATTGATGTAAAGAAACTTTTGTTTAAATCAATTTTTTGATAAGTTATGCCATACACGCTCTTACTTAACAGACTGTACTTCTTATTCTGCTGGAAATCAACGTATAAAAAGAAAATGTGCGGCCGAGCGTTCTGAGAAGGAAAACCATAACACATCCTTACTTGTTCAAGAAAGCAAAGAAAGCCGAATGAAGCGATATATCGTTCGACCTAAGGGAAACAGCAAAAGGCAATGAAAATATATTTAAAAAAAAGTTTCTTGCTCAGGATCCAATTCCGTTGTCACCTAATGAAGCTTTAGCATTTCTTCTGGAACACCTATGTGATCATCAGGCTGGAGAATAAAAGTCGTAATTGTGATATATATCCTAACTACATGATGCATGTGAAAAAAAAAGTTCAGACCTGACAATATTTCAGGTTTTGAAACTGTTGCCGTAGTTCCTTTACAAAATATTTTGGATCACACTGTAAAGCGAATAATGACACTACAAGATGAAGTTTTAGAAAGGTTTGCTAAAGCTCGAGAATTAAAGGTAATAGCCACATATGGGTTCGACGGCTCAACAGGGCAAAGTATTTAGTGGGGATAGCATACGTGCAGATGCTTCTGACAATCGCGTTGAAAGCCCGGGACTTGGTAGATTGAGACACCTGAGGGTTGGTAAAGAATGGCTTGAGTTGTTGGAAGGCTCCAATGGCCTTACCTCGGACGGCGTTTATTTGCTTTGACCAGGTGAGACGTCTGTCAAATATGACCCCATGGTATTTGGCCGATGGGCTCCATTTGATGGGGTTTGCGGCGGGAAAAGAATATGGCTTCTGACTTGGTTTTGTTTATATCAAATTTCCAACACCAGTACCATTCAAGAACTGAGGGGATGAACTTGTTGAGTCGAGAGGTACCGTATATTATGGTTCTGGAGCCAACGTCGTCCGCATACTGTAGGGTAAGTATTTTATCGTCAGTAGGGATGTCGTGACAGAACACGTTGAAGAGTGAAGGGGATAGCTTAGAGCCTTGGGAAACTCCCGCGGTGATAGGGTGGGGGTCCGAAAGAGTTTTTCCTACTCGAGATCTGATCTTCCTATCAGTCAGATAGGACTTGATGATGCCTATTAGGTAGTCGGGAAAGTTGAGCTGTATTAGCTTATAGATGAGTCCCTCATGCCAGACTCTATCGAAAGCTTGTTTGCAGTCAAGAAGGAGCATGGAAGTGTGCCGCCCTTTGTTGAGGCTGTCGGCGATGTATTCCGAGGCTCGGAGTAGTTGGTGGGCTGTGCCATGGCGTTTCCGAAATCCGTGCTGGAAGTCCGGCAGGATGTTTTTATCGGAAATAAATTTGTCGAGGCGTGTGAGGATTATGCTCTCGGCAAGTTTACTTATAGAGCACAGGAGGCTGATGGGGCGATGACTGGCTGGGTCACTAAGGGGTTTTCCGGGTTTGGGGAGAAAAATTACGGTTGCTGTCTTCCAGTAGGTGGCGAAATAGTGAAAGCGAAGCATAGCATTAACTATGTTGCATATTGCCACTATATGCTTGCGAGGAAGTGTCTTCAATACACCGTTACCAATGTTGTCGTGACCGGGGGCTTTTCGGCTTGTGAGGGATCGGATAGTGTCTGCCACTTCCTTGGGGGAAGCTGAAGGGAAGTTTTTATCTACGGGGGTAAAGGATTGCGCAGTATCTCAGGATTTGTGGAATTGAGCAAATTTATCCAGACTGAGAAATGGGGAACACTGGTTTTTTAGTGATTTGACAAAGATGTCGGCTCTGTCAGCGTCACTGGAGTACTTGATTCCATTGAGGACAAGTGGGGGAGGAATTGATTTTCTGTTGCGAAGAGAGCGAATGACTTTCCAGCAACTTTTGGGATGTTTTTCGGCCTCGGCAATGTACGAGTCGAAGGAAGATTTGCTGAAGGAAGCTTTACGGTTTCTTTTACAAGGAGGTTTTTGCGAGGAGGCGAGTTTCACAGAGTTTTGAATCTCAGTGGTTAACACTTCAACCGCCATGTCGATATCCGAAGTGGATTTTATGAGGTTGCAATTAAATGACGAGGTTTCTAGGATGTATTTTAATAATACAAAATCTATTACCGAAGTTTCCGGTGGAGAAGATTGGTAGGAACCATCCACCTCAAGGTATACTGGGGAATGGTCAGAGCTGAGTTCGGGGAGAGTCCAAGGGTCCTTTTTGAGGGTAATATTTCTTGAGAGAAATATGTCCAAAATACTTGGCGAGAATTTAGGATTTGAGGGATGAAATGTAGGTTCCGTAGGCGCTTCAATAGTGAAGTTGTGCCGAAGGGAGGTTCTTAGTAGGATATTTCCTTTGGAGTTGTTATCGGAACAACCCCAAGCCTTTTTTTTGGCGTTTAGGTCACCAGCAATAATCGTTGGGGTATTATCGATAAAGAGGGATGGGATTTCAGGGATATCACTGGCATCTGGCGGGGAGTACATGCAAACTACGTGTAAAGGGTCATGGTGTAGAGTGACTAAGACTCCAATGGCTTCAATAGTTTGTGAGATAGGGTGTATGACTTTGTGGTCGATGGAGTCGCGAATACAGATCGCCACACCGCCACTTCTGGAGGGGCGGTCTGTTCTGTAGGTTACGAAGTTGGGAATGAACAGAGACTTGCTCGGGTTGAGGTGTGTCTCTGTGATACAGGCAATGTCGATGGACTTATTGTCCAGGAGGACAACCAGCTCGGATAGTTTTGAGGACGAGAGTCCGTTAGCGTTCCACGTGAGGATAGTGAAAGCTTTAGTTGGGCCTTTGTGTGAGGGCGGTGTTAATTGTGTGGGAGAGGGTGGAGATGAACTCACGAAAAAGCTGTTGCAGCTGGGGAACGATTTCTGGGTTGTTGTTGTTAGAGGAGGTAGTTGGCTGGTTGGCAGCTACTATGGCGTAGGAACGTTTGGTAGTTACTTGGGTTGGCAGAGAAACTGGTGGAGTAGGTATTTTGGGTGGAGGGGGAGGCTTGGAAGCCACCTTGGGAGTGCCCTTAGGGGGTTGTGGTTGAGGGGCTTTAGGGCATCCTCTGTAAGTGGCCCGATGAGGACCCTTGCGGTTAAAACATACCGGATTGGCGTCCTTAATGTTTTTGCGGGTGCACGACGCAGTGGCGTGGTTTCGGGCGCAGAAGGCGCAAGCCCAGGGAGCGTGGCAGTAGTTTGCAGTGTGGGAGTATTTAAGACAGCGGAGACACTGTGGAGTTTTTGAACTCTTCCGCTTCGGCTCTACTTTGACACTGAGTCCTGCTAGGGACTTCAGGTCGAAGATGGTTCTTGCCGAGGGGGCGGAAGGGTCCAGGTGGACTACTATGAGGAGGTCTGCGTGCTTCGTCGCCTTATGGTTGGCGGCTCCATGGGCGTTTCTAAACACTCTGTTGCATATATCGCAAGCTCCTGGAGTGTTGATGCGTTTTGGTGCCTCATTGAATGCCGCCAGAAAGTCATCCATTTGCTTGCGATATATAACAGCGGAAGCCACCAGCACATCGCCCTCTTCAACGTAGGGCGATACGTTCTTTCGGCTCATTCTGCGCTTGCCGATAAATTGATTTCGCTTTTTTGTGATGAGCAGCTTTCAGACCATCCAAACATTCCTCACAAATCTGTTCTGGAAAATTCGTTGGCAAAGGCAGCTGCAGCTTTAGCGCAGTGTGTTTGCGAATCAGTGATAATATTTGAATAATTTACCGAAAAATACATTTACTACTTAGGGAGATGCAGGCTTGAACCACTTGTGAATTGTAAATAAATAACTTAAAATTAAATTTAAAAACGAAACTAAAACAATATAAGACGCGTCTATGAAACATACTGGTTAACATAATAGTGGGATTAACATTAGAACCCAATGCAAATGCATCATCCGATGAAAGTATGAAGAGTTTGTAAATGTTTAATAATTTACCAAAAAATACATTTGCTACTTAGAGAGATACAGGCTTGAACCACTTGTGAATTGTAAGTAAGTAATTTAAAATTAAATTTAAAAACGAAACTAATACAATATAAGACGCGTCTATGAGACATACTGGCTAACATGGTAGTGGGATTAACATTAAAACCCCATGCAAATGCATCATCTGATGAAAATATGGAGAGTTTGTAAATGTTTAATAATTTACCGAAAAATACATTTACTATGTTACTTAGGGAGATGCAGGCTTGAACCACTTGTGAATTGTAAGTTTTAGATATTTGTGTGTCGGTCAAAGGGCCAATAGTAAAGCCAAACGGCGATTAAAAAATTTGCGCAGACTATAAAGTCACTTTAAATAAACTGTTGATTGATTTTAAATACCCCTTACCTAGGTTAGACGAAATTTTCGCATCTTTGGGGGGAGGTGAGTTATTTACGAAACTATATTTGTGTAATGCTTATAACCAGCTAGAGTTAGATAAGGAGTATCAGCTTATTATGACAATAAAACGGTTGCCTTTTGGCATTAAGATAGCTGCAGAAATTTTTCAAAAGACTATGGAGATTTTAATGAGAAATATTCAGGGCGTTACTGGGAAAAACATGCAAGAGCACATGTCAAATTTAAGACAAGTTTTAACGAAACTTCAACCAGCAAGACTAAATTTAGAAAAATGAGAGTTCTTTCAACACAAAATAACATTTTTGGGATTTCACATTGATAGAAATGGCTTCAGTAAAAGCAAGGATAGGACAGCCAGTTTGCTGTTAGCCCCAGTCCAAAAAATGTTTCAGAGCTTAGAGCTTTTATTGGAATGGTAAATTATTATTCAAAATTCATTAATGATTTTGCAAACAAAATGAATCCTTTATACGAACTGCTTCGCAGGTATAAAAAGTTTATTTGGACACAAATACAGGGTGGTCCATCTAGTGTTTGGAATTTGAACTACCGATTATTTGACTTTTAAGACGTCAAATATCATTCATATATTGGTAACTATTTAGTAAAAACATTCACATTTACGAAATGGGACGCTATACGCTTGAAGAAAATTGGGAAATATTAAAAATTTATTTCCAAAGTGGTGAGTCTTTAGTTTGGCCGAAGATGGCGAATTTTATCGAAAAATCATCTTTTCGGACGAAGCTCATTTCCACCTCGATGGTTACGTTAATAAGCAAAATTTTCGCATCTGGGGCAAGCGTTTCACGAGAAGCCAATGCACCCCCAAAGAGTGACTGTTTGGTGCGGAATTTGGTCTGGCGGCGTCATCGGGCCATATTTCTTCGAAAATTAAGATGATTTTCGGCTTGCGCAAACTTAATATACCATACGGTACAGGGCATTAAAATTAAATTGTCAGCTCTGCTTCTTTTAACTTTTAATCAATCTCTGTTTTAATAAATAAGACATCTAGATCTAAACGCATTCTTCTCTAGTTTAATACAAATTATTGAAACTTCGAAATTAATTCTTAGAAACAATGTAATTAAAGCCGGAGCAGGCA
Organism: Chymomyza amoena; assembly: GCA_037043745.1. Classification (NCBI taxonomy): domain Eukaryota; kingdom Metazoa; phylum Arthropoda; class Insecta; order Diptera; family Drosophilidae; genus Chymomyza; species Chymomyza amoena. The sequence continues at coordinate 34,795 of JBAMAX010004440.1, read as the reverse complement.
GTAAGGCTGAGAACAGATACTGCCTTTTGGAAAAAACTCGATTATAACTAAAACAATAAATCGACAAGTTGGAATTAGAATTAGAGCAGTCATGCTAAATTTATGTTCCTAAGAAACAAAGCGTCTTTAACATACAATATTTTCTTTCCTTTTAAAAGTGATCCATTTCTAAACAATCTAACCAATCTAATTATTACAAACAAGTAAGTGTATTTATTTCAACATTTATTTATGTGTAAACTACATTATTGTAGACAATGGAAATCTTAAATAAACATTAATTTTGCTAATTTTTAACATTTTAATTTAAAAAAAAAATCAATTCGCAGCTGACATAAATTTAATTTAGTTTTGCTGGTTAACACAGACCAATTTTCAAGAATTTCCAATTTTAAAATTTCTTATAATACTAAATATCTATACTAGTGGGCCACAGACTAAGTACCTGTACTGTACTACTTAGTTCCGGCAAAATTTTTAAATCTAAGTTCTGCTTAGTTGGGCCCAAATGCAAATACTTCAGAATATATTTAATTTGCCATAATCGAAGAAATTATTTGCAGCTTTTTCTTTATCGAATTTGAATTTTATCAACTCAAAATTTACAAACTTTATCGAATTTGAATTTTCTTTATCGAATTTGAATTTTGTTAACTCAAAATTTACAAACTTTTGGACAGCTGCCTAGTTTTCTGACTTATCTTTTAGCATAGATAATACAAATACAAAAAAAACTCGATTTACGACAAATCAGTATCGAAGTTCTTAAAAAAAACAACAAAATAATTTTCAAAATACTTTGTTTTAGGAGTGTTTTTGATTGTTTGCTAAATAAATGTATTTGTATGAAATTACGAGGGTTGTCTGAAAAGTTATGAGCCTAGGCAAGAGTCTATGTTAGAAAACTTTTTATTTATATATAAGTCTTAAAAGTTCGATAATAAAGGGTTACTCTATGCTTAAAAATTGGAAAAGTTTGAACAAGTAAACATTTTTAATAAGTAGCTGGCAGAAGGATTTAGAAAAATATGCAATTCAAATTAGTTGAGAAAATCCATGAACATGGGTAGAAGATGATATTTAATATTTTCAAATGGATAACTATGTCAAGACAGCGTTGGGTATAATCAGTATGACAGTAGCTGTCAGAACGATCTAGGAATATTTTCCTATTATTTTCCAATTCAAAATAGTTGAGAAAATCCATGAACATGGGTAGAAGATGATATACGGATAACTATGTCAAGACAGTGTTGGGTATAATCAATTTTAATAAGTAGGGCCGTTTCGTAAATAGAGATCAAGACAGCATATCCCCAAAGAACAAGCAACTGCTGAACCAGTGCAAATAAGGTTCGGGGTATAAAAAGACCATCACCGAGGCCTATAAAACCGATTCGACAAAAGGTTGGCGTATGGAAAAATAAGAACAATTTATTTGATATTTTTTATCTATGCATCAATTTTGATGACTTGGTCAATTTTTCAATACATGTTTTAAAAATAACTTCTTTTAAAAGGATTGTTTAACTCGTAACTCTCTACGAAGGTCATATTTAAATAAAATTTACAATTTTCATTGATCTTTTTGCCCAAAAATGCTTCGGATTTGATTGTTCTCTATTTACAAATAAGACAACAATGAGATTAACAAATCTAATAGATCATGCTGCATCAAAAATAGCTTTAATCGAGCTGGTACAATTACTTTACAGCCTGCCCTCGTAAGCATAAAATTTTGTTACATATTCTTCAGATGCATTGAAATTAGACATAATCATGATGACAAATAAGACAACAATGAGATTAACAAATCGAATAGATCATGCTGCATCAAAAATAGCTTTAATCGAGCTGGTACAATTACTATTCAGCCTGCCCTCGTAAGCATACAATTTTGTTACACATTCTTCAGATGCATGAAAATTAAACATAATCATCATGATGACAAATAAGACAAAAATGAGTTTAACAAATCGAATAGATCATGCTGCATCAAAAATAGCTTTAATCGAGCTGGTACAATTACTTTTCAGCCTGCCCTCGTAGGCATAAAATTTTGTTACATATTCTTCAGATACATTAAAATTAAACATAATCATCATGATGACAAATCAGACAAAAATGAGTTTAACAAATCCAATAGATCATGCTGCATCAAAATAGCTTTAATCGAGCTGGTATAATTACTTTTCAGCCTGCCCACGTAAGCATAAAATTTTGTTACATATTCTTCAGATGCATTGAAATTAGACATAATCATGATGACAAATAAGACAACAATGAGATTAACAAATCGAATAGATCATGCTGAATCAAAAATAGCTTAAATCGAGCTAGTACAATTACTTTTCAGCCTGCCCTCGAAAGCATTCAATTTTGCTACATATTCTTCAGATGCATTAAAATTAAACATAATCATCATGATGACAAATAAGACAACAATGAGATTAAAAAATCTAATAGATCATGCTGCATCAAAAATAGCTTTAATCGAGCTGGTACAATTACTTTTCAGCCTGCCCTCGTAAGCATAAAATTTTGTTACATATTCTTCAGATGCATTAAAATTAAACATAATCATCATGATGACAAATAAGACGACAATGAGATTAAAAAATCTAATAGATCATGCTGCATCAAAAATAGCTTAAATCGAGCTAGTACAATTACTTTTCAGCCTGCCCTCGAAAGCATTCAATTTTGCTACATATTCTTCAGATGCATTAAAATTAAACATAATCATCATGATGACAAATAAGACAACAATGAGATTAAAAAATCTAATAGATCATGCTGCATCAAAAATAGCTTTAATCGAGCTGGTACAATTACTTTTCAGCCTGCCCTCGTAAACATAAAATTTTGTTACATATTCTTCAGATGCATTAAAATTAAACATAATCATCATGATGACAAATAAGACAACAATGAGATTAAAAAATCTAATAGATCATGCTGCATCAAAAATAGCTTAAATCGAGCTGGTACAATTACTTTTCAGCCTGCCCTCGTAAGCATAAAATTTTGTTAGATATTCTTCAGATGCATTAAAATTAAACATAATCATCATGATGACAAATAAGACAACAATGAGATTAAAAAATCTAATAGATCATGCTGCATCAAAAATAGCTTTAATCGAGCTGGTACAATTACTTTTCAGCCTGCCCTCGTAAGCATAAAATTTTGTTACATATTCTTCAGATGCATTAAAATTAAACATAATCATCATGATGACAAATAAGACAACAATGAGATTAAAAAATCTAATAGATCATGCTGCATCAAAAATAGCTTAAATCGAGCTGGTACAATTACTTTTCAGCCTGCCCTCGTAGGCATAACATTTTGTTACATATTCTTCAGATACATTAAAATTAAACATAATCATCATGATGACAAATCAGACAAAAATGAGTTTAACAAATCCAATAGATCATGCTGCATCAAAATAGCTTTAATCGAGCTGGTATAATTACTTTTCAGCCTGCCCACGTAAGCATAAAATTTTGTTACATATTCTTCAGATGCATTGAAATTAGACATAATCATGATGACAAATAAGACAACAATGAGATTAACAAATCGAATAGATCATGCTGAATCAAAAATAGCTTAAATCGAGCTGGTACAATTACTTTTCAGCCTGCCCTCGTAAGCATAAAATTTTGTTACATATTCTTCAGATGCATTAAAATTAAACATAATCATCATGATGACAAATAAGACAACAATGAGATTAAAAAATCTAATAGATCATGCTGCATCAAAAATAGCTTTAATCGAGCTGGTACAATTACTTTTCAGCCTGCCCTCGTAAGCATAAAATTTTGTTACATATTCTTCAGATGCATTAAAATTAAACATAATCATCATGATGACAAATAAGACAACAATGAGATTAAAAAATCTAATAGATCATGCTGCATCAAAAATAGCTTAAATCGAGCTAGTACAATTACTTTTCAGCCTGCCCTCGAAAGCATTCAATTTTGCTACATATTCTTCAGATGCATTAAAATTAAACATAATCATCATGATGACAAATAAGACAACAATGAGATTAAAAAATCTAATAGATCATGCTGCATCAAAAATAGCTTTAATCGAGCTGGTACAATTACTTTTCAGCCTGCCCTCGTAAGCATAAAATTTTGTTACATATTCTTCAGATGCATTAAAATTAAACATAATCATCATGATGACAAATAAGACAACAATGAGATTAAAAAATCTAATAGATCATGCTGCATCAAAAATAGCTTAAATCGAGCTAGTACAATTACTTTTCAGCCTGCCCTCGTAAGCATAAAATGTTGTTACATATTCTTCAGATGCATTAAAATTAAACATAATCATAATGATAATGTGATTTACAATATTTTTAGCAGCTGCTTCGTAAAGTATTATAATATTATTATGTATTTTGTTAATCATCTCTTTTTGGCAAATAATATTTAATACAAATTAAAAAATAGAGATTATAATATGGGCGTGTCTGTAGCAATGCTGGCCAATCATTTTTTGGCTAACATTGGACTAGATGGAATAAATAATTAAGTTAACGACAGTAAAAGCCTTAAAGTGATTTCAAAGTTTTATAATGACAAGATTTTGCTAATCTGTATCTTTTTATCTCTATTACAACTCATAGTGTTAGATACTTTATCTGTTTATACATTCCTTATCTGCAGCTAGCTTCAAACTAACTTACAGAAATTGCATGCATTTAGGCCCAATGTCTGATGAGGCATACAGCAGTGCTCAAATAATTACAGATTACAAAAAAAAATAGCTTATAAATCATTAATTTGTGCTTCCCAAATTTTCATCATATTTATGACATCTACAGGAAACTTAATTTACTAAAATTTGGGATGCCCAAAACTTATCGTCTTTAACAACTAGTTGTTTATATAGACAGTCATATATAGCTATTGTTACTAACTATGACTTATACGCTATTTAATGCTTGTGGCAAATCTAGTTTAACTTCTGCGTACAAGTTATAAAAAAGGTATAGCCTGACATTTCCAGCTAGCTTAACTTACAATTTTTATGTCTTTAAAAGTTCTATTGTGTTTTTAAGTTCTAAAAGATCCGAGTCGGCTCCCAAAAAAAAAATAGTGAGCCCTTCTTGTGCTAAGTTTTTTATTTGCCGGCTGCGCTGCCCGGTTTGCTTTCAGGTTTTCCCAAGTCCTCCTTTAGCTGACGCTGACGCTTGGAACCATTGGCGTTTTCCTTTAAATAATGCGAGTCCAGCATTTCATTGAGTGTCATTTGGCGGGTTGCTTTGCTTGCTCCAGTTGCTGCCGGGGACACGCTGCGTCCTGCTAATGAACTGCTGCTGGCAGCTGCAGCATCAGCAGCAGCAGCAGCACATCCTTTGTTAATGGCTGCTTCCGCTTGAAGCGTAGCTGCCAAAAGCATTTCATTGGTTTCCAATTCATCCTCAATATCGCTGGCAAAGTTCTGATATTCATCCACCGAATCGGAATCAAGCAAATCCTCAATGCTTTGATGCTGCTTAGTGGCCGCCACTGATTTTATTTCATTGTTGCTGCGATTTCTGCCAACGGTTTCCTAAATGAAATAAAAAACAAAAAGTTAATAAGGATAACAATTCATTGCGAAATATAATATAATGCCGCTCCACTGTGGAAAACCTGCACAGACTTTTACCAACATACAAAAAAATAAGCTGCTCTTGGGATGATACTTTAAGAAAGAGACAACAATTCGCTTGGATGGAAGCAAAAATGACGGCTCTTGTTACTCCGTATAAGCAACATGACATTATTGGGGTCTTGTTTGAAAAATATCTATTCGAAAAAATTCATCTAAAGGGTGATTTATTAAGATATTTTTTTTCAATAGGGATTTTCGTGTGGATCACGCGTGATCCATGACAGCTGTGAAAGGCAAAGTTGTTCTGTATTCATTGGCAAATCATCATGCAAAGACTTACACCCGAACAACGTTTACAAATTATACAATTGTACTACGAAAATGAGCGTTCTGCAAAGAATGTTTTTCATACGCTGAGAACGACTTATGGTCAACATAATCGACCCACCGAACCCACAATTCGTAACACCATCACTAAATTTGAAACCCAGTATTCATTGTTTGATGATACACGACCAAATCGACCACATCCAGCACGTAGTGAAGAGAATATAGCGGCGGTAGCTGACAGTGTTCACGATGACCGCGAGGAACCAATTCGGCGCCGATCGCAACAACTTGTCCTGTCCTATTCAACCACCTGGCGCATTTTACATTCGGATCTCGGCTTGAAAGCATACAAAATTCAACTCTGTCAAGAATTGGAGCCGAATGACCTTCCTGCACATCGCCGTTTTAGTGAATGGGCTCTTGGTAAGATCCGTTGTTTTCGACCAAAATTTTGTTCAGTGATGAGGCCAACTTTTAGGTCCACGGCTTCGTAAATAAGCAAAATTGCCGTATTTGGGGAGAAGATCAACCCGAAGAGGTTCACCAGCTGCCATTACATCCAAGAAAAACAACGGTTTGGTGCGGTCTGTGGGCTGGTGGAATCATTGGTCCGTAATTTTTTAAAAATGAGCAAGGTGCGAACCCTACCATCAATGGCGCACGCTATCGGACCATGTTAACGGACTTTTTGTTGCCTGAAATTGTTGCCCGTGATCTCGACGACATTTGGTTTCAACAATGCCAATGAAACAATGGCTCTATTGCGAGCTCGATTTGGTGAGCGATTAATTTCACGTACGGGACTCGTACCTTGGCCGCCAAGATCGTGCGATATCACACCGCTCGACTTTTTTCTTTGGGGTTACGTAAAGTCAAAAGTTTACGTGGACAAACCAGCAACGAATGAGGCCTTGGAAGCCAACATTACTTGTGTTATTGGCCAAATACTAGTGGAAATGCTTGAACGAGGCATGGAAAATTGGACCTTCAGGATGGACCATTTAAGACGCAGTTGCGGCCAACATTTGAACGAGATTATTTTTAAAAAATAAATGCCATAAAATATCCTTTCGAAATCATAAAAAAAGATCCCATCATTCCTATGAAATTTGCATTTGCCAAATCATTAAAGGTCTTAATGAATCACCCAATATGTGGCCAAGTTTTCGATGGCGCGCCCGTTATGTCAGGAGAGCTGAATAGATTACAAGCACTTATCAGAAGATATGTTGGAGAGCAGGCCTTCGTTCCTTACATCCATTGTACAGCGCATCAACTCAACCTGGCTCTATCTCATTCGCCAGCCATGCAATCAAACTCTTTTTCGCAGCATTACATCGCATCGGCTATGGTAAAACCTTATGGAAGAAAGCAAAAGTCTGTCTCAAAATACAAAATCATTCGGCATCCAACTTCTGGAAAAATTGAAACTAGAACTTTTTGAGACCAACTCTGACTGTCCAAGAGAAACACAAGATGAGCAGTGTGTTGTGCCATTGGAAGATATGGAAAGCGAAGCGCCGTCACAGAAACGAAGACTCCACATCAAAGGCCCGAGTAATATTCGTTGGTCTGCAGGGCTGAAAGCAGTAGAAGCAATTATCCAAAATCTTGACTGTGTTGTCAACTGTTTAGAACGAGAAACATCGAGAGAAAAGGCTACCGGAGAAGATATAATGGACGCAAATTCTCTACTTTCGTCGATCAATTGGCTATTTTTACTTAACCTGACATGGTGGCATTCAGTCCTATCATTCATTGACATTGCTGAAGTTCAGTTACAGAAAAAAGAAGTGGATCTTTTGATAGCACAAAATTTTCTCGAAAACGTAATGAAGAACTTGCAAAACTTGCGTGAGAAGAGCAAGTATGATTCTTTCGTTTCGAAAGCTAAATCTCAATGGGAGAAGATGGGATGGAAGAATACGGATTTTCCGATCATTAGACAAAGACGAACGAAAAAAATGCCCTGCAAGAAAGCAGATGACAGTTCTCTGGATATGGCAACGTAACATCGCATTGGGTACTTTGAAGTTCTGGACAGAATGTGCAGTGAATTACAAGAAAGGGCTAAAGGTTTTGATGAGATAAACTCACTTTTCGGATTTTTGAAGAAATTTTGTCCACTGGGCCTTTTTCCTTAAATTCGCCACTGGCTGGAGCATATCGATTGGAGTAAGAGCAACTGTTGTGAGTGGTTTTAAAAATTTCAAAACAATCCATTTGAAGTGAGAGATACAAAAAGAAAGTCAGAGGCCAAAAGTATGCAAAGACACGGGATTGGAATTATTGGAAAAACTATTTAGACTTGGTAAATGTACCACGGACAGATGCAGCTGCTCTTGGGGTATTTGAGAGGAAAAGTCTTCGTAAAATCTTCGGTCCCGTACGTTTTGAGGACGACTATCGCATACGGATGATCCGCGAGCTGTACGAACTCTACGACGACATAGATGTTGTCAAGCGAATCATAATACAACGTCTGCGCTGGCTCGGCCATGTCTTACGTATGGATAACGATGCTCCAGCGAAATACAAACAATAACATAAACGTCAACCAGGAAATTCAAATCATGAAAACTTCACAACACACAATAGAAAAATTAAAACGAGATATATTCACAAATATAGCAAAATGGAACGGAATAAACCCAAATATTCGCCCCGCACTACCAAAATTACGAATCAATAAATCAACATTTAATATAATACAACTTATAGACGAAAAGGTAATACCTAATCTCATTACCGAAAATACAACAATAGAAGAATTACATTCAATAATCTACTCATCAGCACTTGCAACAATCATAAATAACAACCAAAAGCCACTAGAACCCAATATTAACAGCAAAAATAAAAGAAAACCAAAATGGATGATAAGAATAGAAGGCAAAATCAATACATTAAGGAAAAATTTAGGCAGACTCACCCAATACATTAAAGGAAACAGAACGAAAAATCTAATGAAACATATAGCACAACTCCAACAAGATAACAACAACCAAGAAATCTCCAAAATAACCGACATTATGAAACAAAAATTAGCAGTATATGCAGCCAGACTAAGACGATACAAAGAATCCTACCAACGAAAAATAGACAATAATCTTTTTAAAAAACCAAGCAGCCACCTAAACACAATTACATAGTCTTCTTAAAGTTACAGAAACAATAACAAAAGATATTGGTATGGAATTTGGAATAAACAAATGCAAAGCACAACATATAGAAAGAGGCAAATGGACACACTCAGAAGAAACAGTGACACTAAACAACGAAATTCTAGAAAACAAGACACATGGGGAGGAATACAAATACTTAGCTTTCCAGCAAAATACAAAAATCAACCACACCTCTATCAAAAAACAACTTACGCAAACGTATAGACAAAAACTTAAACATATCTTGAAAACACACCTCAATTCCCGAAACTTTATAAAGCCATAAACACATATGCCATCCCAACCCTTACATACTCCTTTGGAATAATAAACTGGACCACCACCGACCTAAAAAACCTAGAAATAACCACCAGAAAATTATTAACCAAATACAGAAAACTACATACATCCAAATTCATGCGTTCAGAGAGTCTCACTCCCACGATCAGAAGGTGGAAGGGGACTCATAGATATAATTAATCTACATTATAATCAAATTTTAAACCTCAGAAACTACTTCCTTACCAATCCATCTAATCTACATCGCACAATAGCCTTAGTACACAGAAAATATAAACCACTCAACCTGCATAACCGTGAATACACACCCATCAATAACACAATACATAATAAAAAGACCGCATGGGCAGAAAAAGAAATACATGGAAGACATCCGTATATCATGCAAAGCAGTAACATCGATCACAAAAACTCAAACACATGGCTAAAGAAAGGAGAACTCAATCCAGAAACCGAGGGGTTCCTCATAGCCATACAAGATAAAGTGATCGCCACCAGAAACTACACAAAATACATAATCAAAAACCCAAACGTAGTCTCCGATAAATGTAGAAAATGTCAACAAAAACCAGAAACAATAGAACACATAATAATAGGATGCCAAATACTAGCCGGAACAGAATACATGAAAAGACATAACATAGTTGCTAAAATCATCCACCAACAAATAGCCATCAAAACTAAACTCTTAACTCAATATGAACCGTATTATAAATACGCCCCCTAAAATATACTTGAAAATGAAATGTTCAAACTATATTGGGATAGAACAATTCAAACAGATCATACAATAATACACAATAGACCAGATATAACCCTTATTGATAAAACAAATAAAAACACGTTCCTCATAGAAATAAGCACACCATCCGATAATAATATACATACTAAATACACAGAGAAAATAGAAAAATACCTCGAGTTAGCCCAAGAAATCAAAAAAATATGGAAACAAAAAAAAGAGTTGAAATCATACCATTCATAATATCACCCACGTGCATATTACACAACACATTCATAAAAAATCTAAAGAAAATGCAGATACCCATAACCACCCACTACGATATTCAAAAAGCAGTAGCGTTAAAAAATTCCTTACACAATAAAAACAAAAATAGAAAGCAACCCCGACTTGCAGATGAAAACTGGTCCCCCGCTCAACCACTGAAGGGGAGAAAAAAAAAATAATAATATAAGCCGCCAGCTACTTATGGAATGATATCTGCCGTGAATCCCGTAAGAGTTCGCTACAAGACGATGGTCGAGGCCCTATGCTCCACTGGGAGTCGAGGTTGACAGAAGAAAGATTTGGGTACTCCTAAATCTTTTGGCATTCATAGATCTCAATTATCTAACTTTGGAAGGGTTGGTTTATACAGAGTCGTCGAAAGCTGGGTTTTAATTTTGACTCTCTTTGGCATAAGGAATATATTGAAGAGGGTAAGCTGTAGCTGTAGCACCTGCTGACCCTGGCCGTCAAATTCTCTAGAAATCATTTACCCACCTGCAACTACAAAATAAGTTGTATTTACGTTTGATTGGCTAGATTTACATACACTTACCGTACGTTCCTCGATTTCCGTGCGTATAAAATGATATATACTCTGATTGCTGTACTTGTAACGACGCAGCATAGCATACAGAGCTCTCACCGAGATGCAGTGGCTTTTAAAAAGTTCATACATCTCATAAAAATCATTACGTAGCTTTTCATTGCCAAACGTAAAGTAAACCAATGGACGATGATGCACGGCGCATACCATAAGCTGTATTAAGCTTTTCAGTTCAATATCACCGCCAAAGGCACCACAGCCCCAGTTGCCCGTGGCGACACCCGGAGGCGCAGTTGCTAGTGGATGCATAAAGCCCACATATGCTTTGTTCAGCTCACGTAATATCAGCTCCTGTCGAAATTGTTCCTGTGGCTTATCAAATCTAAGCGCATCTATAGCCACAATGGCAGTCAAACGCCGACGCGATGCATCCCAGGGCGTATTATCTTCATGATTGCCACTCCAGGCAAAACTATCCGCATAGCCAGTGTAATTGCTAAAGCGCTCGGAGCCAATCATAAGCAGCGCCTCATGTGGACGCATACACTCGGTGACCAGCTTGCTGGCAAGTAGCTCTGGACATATGACAAAACGTATTTCCTCCTGCACACAGCCAGCGCCTAAAACGCCACCGCCCAAATATTTATTAGCAAAATCGACCTGCAGCAAACCGTCACCGTCATCCTCAATAGTGCCAGTAGAGCTTATATGCAGCGGTATATGGCCCAAGGACATGCTCATAAATGACCAATCAGGCAAGTCCTCAGGCTTAACGCTGCGGCGTATAAAGGTAACACAGCCGTTGGGCACATTGCTGGCATCGCGTTCGGTGGGACAAACGCGTCTAAAGTAATGCAATATGCATTTGAGTTTCTCAAAGACAGCCGGTCCTTTGCTTTGATATAATCTAGGGAAAGAGAAATGGTTTTAATTGTTGTTGTTTGCAGCATTAACTACTTACCTAATAAAGTTAATCTCGGGAAAGGAACTATACTCGGACTTGCGCTTCAGCGTATTGCGACGTGGAAACGTGCAAAGAAATGCATTGGCCAGCAGACAGGAAATCTGTTGCTGCGACATGGTCAGCGCATGATTTTGATTTTGCTTGAGCAGAGGTATGGGCGCCATAATTAGCTGTGGCAGCGACAGGGCCAAACGCACAATACGCGGCAGCAGATCCTCAAAGAATACTTTTGTTTCACTTGCATCCAGTTCGTCATTGAAGAACTTGTGCAGCGTGCTAAAATGCCAATGTCCGTCGTATTTGGAATTATACTTCAGTATAGCCGCCTGCAGCTCCTGGCTATTGTTTATAGGCTGCAGCAGCGCCTGTTCAATCATATCCCAACGCGACTCCACACGTGAGCTGCCATCATCATTGGACACGGGATATTTGCTCTCTGGCGCACAGGGCAGGCGTACATGATGCGCATCCCAGCAGCTGGCCGCCTTGTGCGGCAGCGGTGGCTCATTGCTGTCCACAGCTATGGGAAACTCACACAGCACGGTGTGCATTTTGCTGGGCAGCACAGCGGCAGCATTTTCCTGAGCAAAGGAGCGTAGTTTTTGTAAAGTGGCGCTGCCTTTAAATAAATAAACGTAAATTTAACTTAAAACAAAGCACATGCTTTGAGTTTTGTGCAACTTGCCATTTTTTGTCGTTTTGTGTGCAGCCTCGGCGCACTTGCCGGCAACTTGGGATTCGCTGCTGCCACAGTCCGCATTCATGTTACGACGGCTGTTATTGCGCAGACGCAGTTTGTTTAAGCCGCTGCAGCGTATAACTGCAGCCAAAAGCAAAATAAATTAATTTTATTAACAAACAAAATGCGCAAATATATTTTTGCAAAAACACACTATTTTATGCAAAGAGTGTTTACACAGCGCGCGTTTTAGTAATAAAAGTGTGCACTCACTGTTTGACTGGTATTTTAATACTGCGCGCAGCATTTTGTGTGAATGTCAAAAATTGCTATCAACAAGAAGCAGCAGCAGTCGCAGCCGCAGCAAAACTCGTCATTCAAAGGTGCGTGTTGTCAAATTGTACAAATTGTTGATTTCGATTTTTTTTTCTGTTTTAAAACTCACAACAAACACAAGCCACGACAACAAGCAGCTACAGCAAAAAAAAAATAAAGTAATTATTTAACAAATTAATGTTGCTAATTAAATTGTATTTGCTTCAGTTTAAAACGCGCCGACATTATGCCGTTGCATTTTCTTACACACACACAAGCACATTTTGGCGTGTGGGTGTATGCCGCTATGTATGCATTTGTGCGCGTTTGTGTGTGTGCAGAGTAAATGTTAATTTGTTTTGCATTCGGTTTATTTTTAGGCAAAACAACAGCAACAGCACATTAAATGCGAAAAAAATCAAATTAAGCGCAAAAACAGTGCAAAAAAAAAGTATAATTAAATAAAATACATATGTATGCATACAACTTTTGCAACAATAGCAACAAAGGCAACCACAAACAAACACACACAGCTTAAATTGCAAGCAGCAGGTTAGTACATATATATGTTTATATATATATATAATTAACTTTATTGTAGTTTTAATAATTGCAAGCAAATTAAACATTTGTCTTGGCTGTAAAAATTTTTAAGCCGCTGCTGACGTCAGTCAAATGCCGCTCATTTGTTGTTGTTGTTGATTTTTTTCCTACGAGCTTTTCCAATTAGAAACGTGCTACGTGCAAAGTCAGAAGTTCTTTTGCGCGCCCTCTCTCTCTCTCTCTCTGTGACAACAACATTTTGTTGCTCTGCGCGCATTTTAAGAGCAACGTAAATTGTGCGTTAAGAGAAACGTGCAGCTAACAGTGGCAACTCTTTGTAAAAAAGGGAAAGCTGTAGTTTAACATTATGCTGACTGAGTGAAAAGCAAATGTGATGAAATGCTGTTAACCAAACAAATTGGGCATTGTTTGTATTTGTTTAAATATTGCAAGTGCAATAATTTATTTTAATTAAATTTAATTATATAAGTATTAAGAAAAATTACATAAAGGCGTAATTCTAAGCAGAAGTGTTCTATCTATTGCTAGGGGAATCCCCACTATTTTTCCAAAAAATTGCCTTTGTGCATTTCAGACTTTATAATACCCTTTACTTTATAATTAATTAATTTCTTAACTATATTAAAAAAAAAAGAGTTTATTTAAAAAATATGGGCGTAATACCAGGCATAAGTTTTCTTTCTGTCTATGGCTGTGGAAACCCCAACTATTTTTTCAAAAAACTCTTTTGTCCATTTCCGACTTTATAATACCCTTTACTTTTAAACTAATATATATTACATTTTCGTAAAACCAAGTGAAAAGTGATCTGTCTATGGCTAGGGCAGCCCCAACTATTTTTTTTTAAAGTTCTTTTGTCCATGTTTGACTTGTCAATATCCTTTACTTTTTAATTAATACACATTACATTCTTGTGAAGTGATCTGCCTATTTATGGAGGAGTCCCAACAATTTTTTTTTTATGCTGCATGCCGACTATAAAATGCCCTTTACTTCGGAATTTATAAAGATCTTCACTCATATTTATTAGAATCTTAATCCATAGATTATGCGTTCTGTCCCAATTATTTTTCAAGAAAATAAATTTAAAACAAGTGATCTATCTATAGTTGGGGGAGTCCCAACTTTTATACCCTGTACCGTATTGTACAAAGGGTATATTAAGTTTGTGCAAGCAGAAAATGTATGTAACATATAGAAGGAGTCGTCGGAGGCACCCCAAAATTACCTAAAGTATGATCGAGGTGACAAGAGAAATCGATATGCCCATGTCCGTCTGTCCGTTTGAACGCCTAGATCTCAGAGATGGTAAGAGCTAGAGTGACCAAACTTTCACATTGGATCCCATGTTATTCCATAGGAGACAAGTTTATTTTATTTTTTTGATATCGGGGATAAATTTTATAGCTCCCATAGGGGTGTTTGAGACGACCTCGACAAAAAAAAAAGGTTTTAGATGGATAATTTTTATTTATTTGTTCATGAAGATATCGTAACCAAATTTAGCGTTCGAAAGTTTTTTATAGTTCCCAAGCATTGTACCAAATTTGATCAAAGTCGGTTGACTATATCATATAGGTCCCATAGGACCGATAGGCCAAAATAATATTTTTAATTCAAAATTCGCTATATTTTGTTTTTTAATAAAGATATCGTAACTAGATTTGGCGTTTGGAAATATTTTGGAGCACTTAAGCAATGTGCCAAATTTGAACAAAATCGGTATATCATATAGCTCCCATAGGGCCGATCATCCAAAAAATCGATTTCTTAACAAAATTTGTTGTGTTTCGTTTGTTTCTTGAGATATTGGGACCAAATTTGATATTCGTGAGTTTTTTATAGTTCCTAAGCACTGTACTAAATTTAATCCAAATCGGTTGACTATAGGACCAATCGGTCCAAAAAAACGTTTTTTATGCAAAATCTGATGTGTTTCTTTTGTTTGTAAAGATATTTGAACTAAATTTAGCATTCAGATCTTTTTAAGGTATTTAATCACTGTGTCAAATTTTATTGAAATCGGTTGACTATATCATATAGCTCCCATAGGAACGATTAGTCAAAAAAAAAATTTTTGGCTTAAAAATTCTTCTGTTTTTGGTTTTTTGTGTATGAACCGGATTTTATTGCAAGCTAGTAGTACAGGGTATCCCAAAGTCGTCCGCGCCCGACTTAACGTACGCCATTTTTTTTTTATTTCTTTTGTCCATGTTCGACTTGTCAATACCCTTTACTTTGTAATTAATACATATTGCAGTTTTCTGAAGTGATCTGCCTATATCTGGAGAAGTCCCAACAATTTTTTTGGACATAAAAAATTCCTTTGATTACGCCTAGACTTTTGCTACATGGCGACTATAAAATGCCCTTTACTTTCGAATTAATAAAGATCTACACTGATATAAATTAGAATCGTAATCCATCGTTCTGTCCCAATTGTTTTTCAAAAAATGCAACGTATCTACCTATTGCCGGGGAGCCCTAACATTTTATTTTTAAATAAAAAATTCCTTTGACCATGTCCAGATTTTCGTAACACGACGACTATAAAATACGCTTTACTTTCTAATTAGTTTCTACATTGAACATCTTTTTTTAGTGCCTCCTTAAGCATACAAGATCTGTCCGGAAAGTAGTCGAATTTATATTTTTCCGATTATAGATCGAAACCTTTGTTAGTTTCCACTTCTCGCTGTCTACGAATCCGTCAAGATCTCCTAGAAGACTTTTTGGACATTGTGGTATAAAGTTTGCGAAGTCAAATTATCTACACTTAGCTGTGGCTCTGAGTCAACTGCCTTATTTTGCAAGTTTTTAATTAGACCCTAATCTATGAATGCCCGACGACAGTACGTCTATCTTTTGATATTGCTATCGCTAGAATAGATTCTTTCAGTTTACTTGAGGACTTTTGCCCCCCGGGCCCGTAGCTTTCGGTGGAGCCCGGACTCAAAAGTCATTCGGAAAGTTTTTTGCATTAGAGTTTTATAAAATGCATTAATATGGTTTTCCCAAAGCATCAATTCTCTCGGAAATCCTTTGTATACTTTTTTTATTTTGATCTCACACTTTTCAACAATTAGACGTATATTTATGAATAACAAAAAAAAATTGATAGGTGCCTGGATCCGTGATTTCCCCCGGGGCAATCGGATATTCTCTCTACGGCCCTGGTCTTCACCCATCATTTTTTGCAGAGCGCGCTCTTTCTACTTTTGTATGGTAGTCATATAAAATAGTGGAACAATTTTGATCAAATTTTGGACCGATTTTTATGATCTTTGATAAATACAATAACTCTTAAAATATCGTAAAATGAAGTGAAAAATCAAAATGGTAAACGTTTGATTTTATTTTTGAAATCTCCCTTAAAGTATAGAAAAAATATCCTGAAATAAAAGATATATCTGAAAATATCGTAAAATGTTTGCGAAAAAATTGTGAAAACCCAAACTGGGTAAACGTTTTATTTAAAATATTTTGAAATCTCAACTAGATCAACATTTGGGTAATTTTTGAATATATAAAAGAAATTATTTTACGGTATATCCTTAAATAAATAAGATATATTATCGGCAAATATCGTAAAATGTTGCCGAAAAAATTTTCGAAACCCAAAACATTTTAATATTTCGCATTACCCTTGGTCACTTAAGAGACAATTTCCCACGTTTGGGAAATTTTTAAAAGTAAATGAAAAATTATTTTTCGGAATATCCTGAAATAAATATGATCGCCCACTAATTCATAACAAAGTTATTCTTAATTTAAAGTTTGGGGAATTTTTGTAAGTAAAGAAGAAAATTTGTATGTATGTCGGGAAATATCGTAAAATGTTTGCGAAAAAATTGTGAAAACCCAAAATGGGTAAACGTTTTATTTTATTATTTTGCATTCCTCATTGGATGAACGTTTGAGCAATTTTTGAAAGTATAGAAGAAATGATTTCTTTTGAAATAAATAAGGGATAATAATTGTTCTATATATATTAAAGTTGTTTTTAATTCCTATAAGTTATGGAATATAACTAACCTCAATTATCTTTGAGTTATAGCTTTCTACCGTTGATATTAACGAAACCTGCCAATCTTTAAAACATTCAAATCGAGAAACTCACAAATGCAGAGTTTTTCAAGTAGAGACCTCAAGTCATATGGATAGAGCTCCATAGAAGATTTTCAAGCTGGCGTGACGGCATCTCTCAAGTAGAGACCTCAAGTCATATGGATAGAGCTCCATAGAAGATTTTCAAGCTGGCGTGACGGCATCTCTCAAGAGATTCTCGAAAGAAAGTTCCAGAAGGTGTGTGCGCAGTTTCTACCATTGATATTATCGAAACTCTTCAATCTTTAAAACATTCAAGTTGGGAAATTCCCAAATGCATAGTTCCTCAAGTAGAGACGTGAAGGCATTTGAATAGAGCTCTTTAGAAGATTTGTAAGCTGGATTCCCGAAAGCGAGTTCGAGGTGTATGCACAGGCTGCCATTTCGAGAAATACTTAGGATTTTTAAGATATAGTTAATTCAATACTTTCTAATCCTTTCCTGTATAAATAAATAATTTTAAGCCATGAAATTTGTAATTTTTGGTACCAAAATTTTTAAACCCTGTACCGTATGGTACTGATGGTATATTAAGTTTGTGCAAGCCGAAAATGTATGTAACATATAGAAGGAGACGTCGGAGACACCCCAAAGTTACCTAAAATATGATCAGGGTAAATAGAGAAGTCGATATACCCATGTCCGTCTGTCCGTCCGTCCGTGTGAACGCCTAGATCTCAGAGATGGTAAGAGCTAGAGTTACCAAACTTTCACATTAGATCCCATATTATTCCATAGGAGGCAAGTTTATTTTATTTTTTTGATATTGGGGATAAATTATATAGCTCCCATGGGGGTGTTTGAGACGACCTCGACAAAAAAAACGTTTTAGATGAATAATTCGTTTGTTTAGGAAGATATCGTAACCAAATTTGGTATTCGAAAGTTTTTTATAGTTCCCAATCACTGTACCAAATTTGATCGAAATCGGTTGAGTTGAACGATTGGTAAAAAAAAAAAATTGTTTGCTAAAAAATTCTTCTGTTTTTGGTTACATTGCCGCATTAAGGCTAGATTCTTCGCCAAGCAGCCTGATAAGCATAAATCTATTAAACTGCCCTCGTACCAGCTTTGTTATAAGTAAACTTTGAACTCTTGAGTTTCATAATTTTATGTCAAGTACTTTTCAGGGTGAACTTGTTTCGAAGTAACTGCACACATAATGCAATAATGTCTGCAGAATATTTATTCTGACTGTAGTCAGTCATACATACTTATGTACAATCATACATTATGTGTTCATACATCCATTTTGTACATACTATATGTATATTTTTATAAAGTTCAACACACTTTTATCGCTGTCTAATCAGCCGCATTAGGAGCACTGCGTATTTTCTATTTGCTGCCTTATTTGTTACTCTTTCCCCAAGTAGTATATAAAGCCGCCCCTTCATTTCGCTCGTTCCCCCACCCCCCACACGCCGCCTCACTGCCACCGCTAACGTGGAGCGTGTGCGGCGCGCATCGTAAACAAAAGCAAAAACCAAAAAAAAAAGCAAAAACAAAAACAGCGTCCAAACAAAAATAAAATAAATTTGAGGCGATAGCAGTCGACGTGCAAAAAGAACAACAAATTATCTTCAAAAAATTTTGTTTAACAATTAGATTTATATACGTATATACATACATATAGTATATGTATGTATGCCTATATACTACGTGTATTTAGCCTTCAAATTTAACGTCGGCATTGAGTTTGCCTTGACCATAACCTAGAAATACATTGGCACAGTACAATTCATAATGCCGCGCCTTTAGATCTCTCTCAGAGTGTGTGTTTGCGCGTGTGTGCGTTTGTGTGTGTGAGAGAGAGAGAGAATTTTATTTGTGCATGTCAGCTGATTGTTAACGGTGCTTTGATCAGGTGGGTGGCGCGCGGCGAGGTGGGCGCACTTCGACTTCTAATTCAGTCAGCTGCTAATAGCTAGGAAAAAAAAAATAAAAAATGGTGTTATGAAAAAATAATAAAAAGCTGTAAAAAAAAGAAAGGCGCGGCCGACTTTGAGTTACCCTGCCTGCAGTTTTATAATATTATGAGGTAACTTTATAGTTGCCTACATATATTTACATAGATATATATAGACTATAAGTGGAATTTGTTGGCAACTAGTTGGAAACTAGTCGATTAGTTATTATGCCCTGTACCATATGGTACAAAGGGTATATTAAGTTTGTGCAAGCCGAAAATGTATGTAACATATAGATGGAGACGTCGGAGACAATCCAAAGTTACCTAAAATATGATCAGGGTGAATAGAGAAGTCGATATACCCATGTCCGTCTGTCCGTCCGTTTGAACGTCTAGATCTCAGAGATGGTAAGAGCTAGAGTAACCAAACTTTCACATTAGATCCCATATTATTCCATAGGAGACAAGTTTATTATATTTTTTGATATCGGGGATAAACTATGTAGCTCCCATAGGGGTGTTTGAAACGACCTCGACAAAAAAAAGGGTTCGGGTTCGGGATCAGAAAACCCTAATAAAAATATTTTTCACAATTTTTTTTTGCTTTACACTTACAATTAATTCAAGGATAAAAAGACAAGGTTTAAAATCAAAAACGAAAATAATCTCGTTTATTTGATCTTATGTCTACAAAATATCAATAATTCATGTTGTATAAGTTTAAAACATTAAAAATTTCATTACAGAATAGTTTCATTCCATAATTAATCGTTTTTGAATTTTCGAGGCTTTTTGAAAAATTCTTTCAGAATTTCGTCTTCAGTCAAATCTATCCGGTTATGGATATTCAAAGCAGCTAGACCATTAAGGCGCTCTTGTCCCATCGTATTCCTCAAATAACTTTTAAGTCTTCTCAAGGTTTCTCTGGACCCCCCCTTACCAAAATCCTGGATCCGCCCCTAGCTAGTGGTACAGGGTATCCCAAAGTCGTCCGCGTCCGAATTTACGTACGCCATTTTTTTAACTAGTTTACACGAAAAATGCAGCTTCGTAAAAAAGTTTTTTTAGGCTAATTTTGAGAAAATGAAAATCCTTTTTAGCCTAAGCACCATTTTCGAGTTTTTTTCGAAAAACATGTTTTGGACACTTTTATTTTATTTACTTATTCGTCAATATCTCGTATATTATATCTATAGCATATACAATTCTTAACCGATTTGAAAGTTCTTAGTCTCTAAATGTTCGTAAAAGAACATTACTTTTTCAGCTTAAGGGCGTAAGGACCTCAGCTGATTTTTCCTATATTTCTTATGGAGGGCAAATGACCCATTAACTCTGGAACGGTTTAACCAATATAAACCAAATTTTGCATACATTTTACGTACAGTTTACGAACTTAAGGTGAAGC
Source organism: Chymomyza amoena (assembly GCA_037043745.1). Taxonomy (NCBI): domain Eukaryota; kingdom Metazoa; phylum Arthropoda; class Insecta; order Diptera; family Drosophilidae; genus Chymomyza; species Chymomyza amoena. Next base: position 13,868 of record JBAMAX010004440.1, on the reverse strand, counting down.
ATATTAAAGAGAAACAAAATTTACAGTCTGCATTACGTTTTTGTGGATTTTGAAGATTTTTTAAACGATATTTTCTTCTCCACATTAAAAACTACGTTGAATTTTAAAATTCGCTCCGTATAGTAGCTTCATAGTGCATGCCACCATAAAAGTAAAAAAAAATCAGACATGTTGCTTTTGCAGTTTAGAAAATAATGGGGCAAACGTTCAAAAATATCATTCTTTCGAGAGAATCAAAAAGCCTAACTTTTTATACTCATACGCTCTAACTTTGACGCTAAATTTCGGCAACTTCTAATTATCGGCGGTTTGTTGCATTCGATTCTAAATTGAGTCTATATAAAAAGAAATGGTGATAAAAAATAGATTTTTTTAACAATTCAGGAGGTCAAAATCCTAACCTCCTTAAACTCATTATTTAAAACAAAAAAATGTGGTACAGTCGAGGTGGTTTATCTGTACCCTTTCTCTAGAAAAAACTTTTTCTGCATATTCCTAGTAAGAACTTTCCAATTGGATTTTTTTTTTGGTGAAATTCGATATTTATTCCTAACATATAAGCTCTGTAAATTTTTTGCCGATTGTGATGAAACTCGAAAGTTACGTCAAAGAAGCCTTTTAAAAGTATATGGGGTAAGTTTCAAGTTGATATGTTGAGGGGTGTAAATCGGTTGGGGGTTCCGCATCGATCAAATTCGGATGTGGATTTGTTCATTAGAGCCACATGAGTCAGCTTTCCAAAAATTGTGATTCGAAGTCACTTGTAACCATTATTAGGTAGAGTGAAATATTGACGGAGTTTATAAGCAAGGGGAGTGGAAATTTGTATATTTTTGACTGTATTTGTCCGATTTAGTTAATTTTTGACATACAGATGCGTTAAACCAAAACGCAAGACTGTTTTTCAGATGAAAATATTAAAGGTTTGGCCAACAAACCGGGAAAATCTACTGCGGGAGATGGGGGAAAAAATATTGACATTATTCAACAAATTTCATCTTCTGAGGGAATATGCGCACCAGCTGGTAAAGTTTGGTGTCTCTAGCTCTTCTAGTCTCCGGGATCTGGACGTTCATACGGACGGACATGGCTCAATCGCTAGCCGAGTTTATGATAATCATTTTGGCACAAAGCACTTGGGGTCTGCCACGCCTTCTTCTGACCGTTACATACATTGCACAAACCTAGTACACCCTTAGGTACAGGGTGTACAAATTTCGTAACTAAATTTTTGTGTTTCTCGACCCAAAATTACTCGAAAAAACACTTTTGAGCGAAGGTTTACTCGATTTGTAAACTAGCGCTACCTAGCGGAAAAAACTGTACATCTTTTACTATAATCAAGCTACTTCAATGAAATTTGATAACTGAATATATTTCCTATAGATAAAAGTATAGACAAGGTGGGTGAATTCTGAAGAATTTTTTAGTCGATTTTTTTGAGTGACAAAAAATATTTTTTTCTAAATAGAATGTTGTGTCTATCAAATAAATAATATTGCATTAAAATTTTGAATCAATGATCTTTGAGCAAAAAATTGTAAATTCGAGATTTTAGATTTTTTGGAATGAATCCGGAGGTGTTCAAAAATTATAAAAATAGCTATAAAATTTTATCACAAACATATGATTTCTTTATTTTGAGCAAAAAATTGTAAATTCGAAATTTTAGATTTTTTGGGGTGAATCCGGAGGTGTTCAAAAATTATAAAAACAGCTATAAAATTTCATCAGAAACAAATGATGAAGTGTATATATATCACAACTTGTAAAAAACTTTCAACACATTTTTCCAAACTTTAGGGTGTGGAGAGTCCGAACTCGAAAAACCGCTCGTGGAACCGCCACTGTTCCAAGCATTTTGAATATTTTGTGTTTTTTTAAGTTAATCCTAGACTTCGCTATTTAAGATTTAAAACCGTTGACAATTTGCTTCTGAGATCAATTTAAGCCCAATCCCAAAGATCATTTTGTTTATTCTGTAATCCGCAAAATCCTACAAACGATTGATAACAAGCATTATTATTAACAAACGATAAATATCGGAAATAAACGAAATAAAATATTTTGCAGGCGTGAGTTTGAATGACGTCAGTGGCGGGAGCATCAAAGGGTAGCTTAGTTGGTAGAGTGTCAGTCTCAGAATTTGACGTAATCTTAAGACCATGGTTCAATTCCCAGCCAAGGCATATTTTTTTTGTATATCTATCTTTAAAAATTTGTATTTTGTTGATTAATCTTATGTCTGACGTCAAAGAGGGAGCTTAGAGAAAAGTATCTTAAGATAGCTGTTAAATATGCTTAAGCCTTATGCATATAATGTAGCTATTACTGTCTGCTGTTAGTTATCTTTATAAATCCTGCTAAGCTAGATATAATCTTCAGATATAATTTAATTTCTAGCTACAAAAATAGAACAAACTCTTGAAATTCAAAACTGGTTAAAACATGAAGCTCATATATTGCTAGTTTGTACATAAAATCCCAAGTAAACCTTAATCGATAACGCCGAATCAAAACTCGACTTTGCTGATAAAAAAGTGTGACCATATCAAGCTTAGAAAAACAGTTTCTGCTTGATAGCTACAAAACCAAGCAGATTGACTGACTAGATTTCCGAAAAAAATTTTGGGCGTAATATACGCCCAGTTCGCAAAAGTTTTTACAAACTAGCATTGGTAAGGGTATTTGCAATAAACCACAAACGGAAAAAAATATTATTATTGTTGGTTTTTTTTTTTGTTTTCTCTTATGCCATAAAGAAGAAAGCAAGGAAAGCAGAGGCGGGGCGGGGCGGTCAGTACGAGAGCAAAGCAAAGAGAGAGCGTCAAACAAAAAATAGAATGCGAAATGTAAGTAAACTTTTTCAAGGTCACTTCAAGTATGAACTAATCTAAAACGCATACAGCGCTGCTGGCGTTGACGTCGACGCTGACGCCGACGTCAATGCTGCTGCTCTGCTGCCGTTGATTACCCCAAAAACACAGCCAACAATAATATTCAGTTAGCAGGCCTAACCCGAACTGCAAGCTTTTCCATTATATATAGAGTATCTATTATTTTTTATAGCATTAATTAAAATAGACATTTGGGAAAATAAACTAGAGAAAATGAAGCTGGTCAATTTAGAAATCGAACTTTTTCATTTTGTAATAATTCCGTATCACATCAAAATTGGGCTGCGATATTTCGATTATCGATAACTGATTAGTAAGTAAACTTTGCTTCAAAAATGCATATCTAAGGATATTCATGCCTCTTGAGAATTTCCTTGTCTGATACATTGTCAAAGCGACAATTCGGAATCGGATTGAATATTCGACGACCTGTTCATTTAGCTATAATGACAACCGATCGATATAAATAAAGTGATATAAATATAAATATGGTACAAATGTACCAAGTTGTTGTTTTGTTTATTAGACTCCCATAAATCTTTATACACAAAAATTGTTAAAAAGCCAGCAAATTTTTGCATTTAAGCGATTTTTTTGCCATATAAAGGATCGTTGGTATAATCCAAAGAATCAGCCGGTCCGAGACCCGGCTAAGAAGAAAATTAAAGAAAATTCTTCTAGTTTTAGGAAAGTCTCTTTCTCTTTAGAGTTTTATGTCACTTTTTTTTTAACAAAATTAAATACTATATTTAATACTAAACTTATTACTAATTTATTGAGCACTAGCAACTGGGTCCTTCGACTATGTCACTTTTACTTAATAAATTTTTTTGCATTCAATGTCCTCAACTTGGGCAATGGCCTCCTTCTACCTACGCCTCCAAATTTAACAAGAAAAACAAACAAATTAATTATTTTCTTAAAACGTTTTTTAGCATAAAATTCTTTGTTTTTTTGACTTTAATTTTGTGGAATTTTGTTTGTAAGCTATTTTGGTTTTATACGATTTTATATTATACTCTTATCGCTCGTAGAATGGGATAGCCGGTAAGAACACAAATAAAATTCCCCTTCAAACAAAAACCTTCGGAACTAGTTCTATATTCTTTGCTTTTATTTAAATTTTTTTAATCATAATAATTTCTTTAGATTAGCTTATTTTTGGTAGGTAGAAATGCTAAAATGGGTAAATATCATCAATGAAAATTATTACAACTTTCAGTAAATAAATAAACATGTATTACTGAAATATTTATAAAATGACAGAAAAAGGGTTATCAAGGACAGATTTGAGTCCGAAAAGTTTAAGTTTTCGGAGCATTTTTCGGAGCATTTTTCGTAGATTTTTTGGATATACATTTTTTTCCCCCAAAATCGATATTAAGATTGATCTCCGGGCGAAAAATGCCAAGATCCTCAATTAAAATTTTTTTTTTTGTAAATCCGATTCTACATATTCGGAAAAATTTATCCTTCCTTTTTTTTTTAGCTAAAACTTTTTTTTTTAATCAAAAGTTGTGGCTTTCAGCTACATTGTGTCAAATTTGTTGTCAGGTAGTTTGATCTGCGAGCAACAATGGCAAATTCCCGATTTTAGATTTTTTTTAGTGAATCCGAAAGTATTAAATAATTCGAAAACATTTTTCGTACATTTTTTTAGTTAAAACAGTTTTTTTAATTGAAACTTGTTTTAGGTAGTTTGATTTGAGAGTAAAAATTCTCAATTTTAGAATTTTTTTTGAGTGAATCCGAAAGTTTCAAAAAATAATAAAAACCTAAATAAATCCATTGCAAACATTTTATTTCTTTATTTAAAAAAAATTAAATAATGCTTTGAAATTAATGAATGTGTAAAAAAATAATATTTATTTCCTAGTGATGGCCTGGAAAAATATATTTTTTTTTAAAGTGGGATATCGTCTGAAAAAGCGTTCCCTTAGTCGATTTTTACTACCTGCAGCATTTCCAAGTACTTGGAACCAGTTCACGGAATTTGTTTTAATTTTTTTTTTGTAAAATCTCAGCATTTAGACATAAAAACAGTTGAAAGCCGTCCTGAAATTAATTCAAAACAATTATTTGACTCGTTTCGACACTTGCGGATTTACCCCAAATTGACTTTTTCGAAACGGAGTGGCTTTCAAAAATCAAAACGAACTCTTTAAAATTTTTTTAAGTATAGTGTCTATATAATATGATGGATATACATTAGGGTGCATACATTTTTTGCGGTGTAAAGGCTCTTTGGTTTATTATATTCTTATGGGTCTAAAATGAATTTTTCTATTTATCAAAATATTCAAAAATGGACCTTCCATTTATAAAATCAAATATTTTTCCTCTACCCAAATGTATATTTGGGGGTTTTTTGGGTCAAGAAATCCATTTTTGAAATATATTTTAAACCGCCAGAGGACCTTTTTGTTTTTTTATTTTTTCAGTTTTTTATTTAATTTTTTTTTTTTTTTGTGATTGAAAAATTGTTGTGAAAATCTACGAGTTCTCAAGAGCTGTACCTCATTTCGTCAGAAATCATTTCAAAATTCACCCCACTTTACGCTAAAATATATCTCCAATGAAATTATAATTATTTTAAAAAAACGTTTGTAGAGTATTGAGGCAGAAGTGCGCTGCTTTTCCGGTTGGGCTAAAATGCTACAAATAGTTATCAAGCACTGTACCTCATTTCGTCAAAAATCCCTTTCAAATTCACCCGACTTTCCGCTACAACAAATATCTGCAATGAAATTACAATTATTTAAAAACAAAAACGTTAATAGAGAATGGAGAATAGAGGCAGAAATGCCCTTTAGGTTGTGCAAAAATGCAAAATAAATTTTATTTGTAAGCTGTTAAGCCTTTCTGCATTCCTTAAGGGGGTCTTACTATCTAATACCTCATTTCCTAGCGCTATATTCAAAAATTGATTACTAGAAAACTACAAACGATTTCGGGAAGCAGTTTTTTGTATTGTTATCATACATTATTGAACTTTACATTTTCGGTTTTACATAAAAATTACGTATGTCAACCTTTAAAATTAATTTTTCTCATCCCCTTGGCTATTTTTTTCTGCTATTCAAGGCTGTTAAAAATTTTTAGACAAGAATTTAAAAAAAAGCTTGTCTCTATCTGTTGCGACATGTTTTCTGATGAAAAAAATGTTTAGTATGACAAGATCGGTCAGTCAGATTTTTCGAAAACGTTCACCCCACCTCTAAAAAGACGACTTTCGGAAAAACACGTTTAATGATTGACAACGTAACAAAATATTGTTAGCAGAAACACGAAAAACGACCACGCGTGACCGTTTTAAATTCTCTGTCACTGCCAAAAGAGCCTGTCCACAGTTAAATCCTTTTACCAGCGTATTTCTAACACTATTTAGATGAAAAAAATGTAAAAAAAAAATCGATTTTTTGAAAATGTTACATAGTAAGACCCCTTAATTAAATCAAACTGCAAATTCTTTTTCTACCAATAATACCACATCTATCGTATGTACATATATGTATAGCAGATATCATTCACTCATATTATAAAAGCAGGGTATGCGTTAGTCGCCTTTATATATTCAGCAAAGTTGAGAAAGAGAGAGAGGCTGCGTTTAAGCATAAATTGTTTGCATTTGCATCATTTACTTTGCATTTGCTTTGTCTTTGTTGTTTGTTTCTTTTTATCTGTGTGCGTGTGAGTGAGCTTTAACAAATCAAAAGCAAAAGAGTAATTGAAAAAAAGAGAGAGACAATGCATTTTTTGCACTAAGGCAAAACACACACACACAGAGAGTTGCGTCTAAAAATAGACCAATAGCCATTGTATTCCAGAGTAGACTTAATATTAAGTATACTCTGTCTGCATCCTGCCAACACCTTTTTGCTCACTCCTCTCTCTCTCTCAGAGATTTGGCTGCATTGCGTACGTAAGTGTGAAAAAGTGTGCAGTAGCGGGCAGCGGCGTGTGCTGGTTAACCACGTGTTGCTAGGCGGGTCGCTCAACTCAAACTCCTCCTGAGCAGCCCCAACTCTCCCTCTCTCCCTGTGCAACTATTGAGCGGCGCTGCAATCCAAAAACTTTGAGTTTGAATTATTTTTATAGATACAAATTTTCATTGCTGCTCCCACACAGTTCCCCCTTTGTGCGCGTGTGTGTGTGTATGTGTGTGTTGCTTTTGGCAAACTAAAAGAATGAGGAAAAAAGTCCGTATGCGAGCGTGACCTTGAAAAATATATATGTACATATGTATGTATATGAACGTGTTATGTTCTACGCGTCATCAGCAGCAAACAAAAATAATATTCACTGAGTCTAGGTAAAACAATTTGGCGAAAAAAATATTCGGAGTATAATTAGTGTGACCAGCCGGGAAATTTTCTGAAAAAAGTGCTTAAATCCGGAACACTCGAACTCAAACCGTGGAATTTTTTTTGTTGGGAAAACGGCTTTATTATTTAACTTAAATTAATTAGACGATTACAGTGTTATAATGGTTGATTCATTAAGACCTTTTTTTAATGATTTGGAAAATCCAAACTTTAAAGGAATGATGGGATCTTTATTTATGATTTCGAAAGGATATTTTATGGCATTTATTTTTTAAAAATAATCTCGTTCAAATGTTGGCCGCAACTGCGTTTCAAATGGTCCATCCTGAAGGTCCAATTTTCAATGACTCATTCAAGCATTTCCACTGGTATTTGACCAATAACACGAGTAATGTTGGCTTCCAAGGCCTCAATCGTTGCTGGTTTGTCTACGTAAACTTTTGACTTTACGTAACCCCAAAGAAAAAGTCGAGCGGTGTGATATCGCATGATCTTGGCGGCCAAGATACGGGTCCCGTACGTGAAATTAATCGCTCACCAAATCGAGCTCGCAATAGAGCCATTGTTTCATTGGCAATGTGGACCGGAGCGCCATCCTGTTGGAACCAAATTTCGTCGAGATTACGGGCAACAATTTCAGGCAGCAAATAGTCCGTTAACATGGTCCGATAGCATGCGCCATTGATGGTAACGTTCGCACCTTGCTTATTTTTAAAAAAATACGGACCACTGATTCCACCAGCCCACAGACCGCACCAAACCGTTGTTTTTCTTGGATGTAATGGCAGCTGGTGAACCTCTTCGGGTTGATCTTCTCCCCAAATACGACAATTTTGCTTATTCACGAAGCCGTGGAGCCAAAAGTGGGCCTCATCACTGAACAAAATTTTGGTCGAAAACAACAGATCTTCATCGATCTTACCAAGAGCCCGTTCACTAAAACGGCGACGTACCATTGTACAATTTGTTAAAGTTTTTCGGGTGTTAGTCTTTGCATGATCATTTGCCAATGAATACTGAACAACTTTGCCTTTGACAGCTGTCATGGATCACGCGTGATCCACCCGAAAATCCCTATTAAAAAAAGGTCTTGAATCACCTTTTATCAACTTGAAACTTATCCCATATCCATATACTTTAAATATCTTCTTTGACGTAACTTTCGAGTTTCATCATAATCGCTAAAAATTTTCGGAGTTCTTAGTAGGAATATGCAGAGAAAATTTACAATATAGGGTACTCCACTGTCGGGCACCGCCTCGACTGCACCACATTTTTGTTTAGTTTTGTGCTTTTTAGCGTAAAAAACAGCTGATTGTTGATTAGAGTTTGCAAGCTTATCAAAATTTTAGGGTTGCCATCATATTCTAATTTTTTTATTTATGCAATTTTTATACTAAAATTTTCAACAAATACAACTAAAAGCTTTCAAAAAAAAAAATTTGTCTTTGGACAGATAATTTCTTTTGTTTTATCAGCTCAGCCAGCCTCTTGGCCAAGTGTTTTCGCCCACGTCCAAATACTTAGCCAGAAAGTGACAAAAACATCGTTTGAAATGAAAGCAAAACAAAAACAAAGCAAAAAAATTGCAGTAACCAAATTGCAAACAAATGAAAAGAAATAAAATAAAATAATCATAATAAAAAAAAAAGAGAAATCGCGATTCTCGGCACGTTTTCAAAAATAAAGCAAACAAATTTTAATATATTATATACTACTATATTATATGGCCATATGCATATTTTTATATACTATAATACATATACAGTATAATTAACGTATGTGTGCATAAAAAGCAAGCACAACAACTGCCGTTAAAGAAGGCCTTAACCCCAATAATACAATATATTTGTAAAAAAAAAATATATATTTAATAATAATAAAAATAAAAACAAAACAAATTGTTGGCTGGTTCACTTTGTTAATTTGACTTTTTTATTTATAATTTAATATACAATAATTATAAAACAAAGTATTATGAGTTGGGTTGAAAGGTTTAAGACGCTTAAATTTATTATATATACAAAAAATCGAAACTAGTTGGACTTTATTTCTGGGGGTGGAGTGTGATCAAACCACCTGGGAGTGGCAGTGGAAAGCCTACGGAAAGATCCACAGATTAGGCGCGTCGAATTCCTGTACCCCTCCAAAAATTAACTTAAATTCTGCGTCAAAACTAGGGATAATCGCGATGGAGAGTTTTGATCGCGATCCAAGATCCAAGAAAAATCTTGAGCAGCGTACGCCATTAAATATTTCGTCAAATTGAGGACTTTTTTTTCCGAAAAGGACACCTTACAGAGAGTTGGGCCACTGCGAGCAAAAGGTCCTTTGTACCATACCCTAAGGTTAAAGACTTTCCGCTTTCCTCATGAATAGCAGTAGGTCTTTTGTTGGTGTTGACCTGAGATGGAAGGGACTAATCCGCTCCTTTCCCATGTGACAGGCTCTGTCCCATACCAGCGCTGGGCAGTCACAGAGAATATGCCTGGTGGTTTCATCGTCTTCTAGACAGACGATGAAACCACTCTGAATAGTCCGAGAGGCCAATTTTCTGTAGTTGAGTATCTAACAGTGTGGTGGCCAGATAGGTAAGCTACCAGGAGTTTTAGGTCCGCTCTGCCAAGACCTTTTGTCATGATTGCATCCAGAGGTTTGACAAGCACTTTTGCTTGACGAAGCCCCGGAAGGGAGAACAAGTATGTCCTATGTTCTCCTGCGACCTAATTGTTTATCATGGTTTTGATCGTGGACCAACCAATACCACAAAACGGCGCAGGAGATGTAGTCTGGGTGGAGGCACCCTGTCGTGCTAAATCGGCAGCGATCGCGTTACCATCCACTCCGGAGTGTCCAGGCACCCAACATGGGTTTTGGAGGTAGTTATAGCATTCTTTAACCATCCGGGAGGAGATGCTCCAGGAAGACAATGCCCTAATGGCAGCTTGGCTATCTGAAAAAAAATGCATATGTTTGCGCCCCTATTTCCCTTGAGAAGGATATTAAGGACGCAGATCTCTATGGCATGAATCTCCGCTTGAAAGACGCTGGACCAGATGCCCATTGCGGTAGAGATTCTGGTGTTGGGTCCATCGATTCCAACGATTCCAACACCTACACCCTGCGCAATTTTGGACCCATCCGTAAACCATTGTTGCCATTGGGGGTTTCCACAGGGGCTGCCATCATCCCATGTCTCCCGACTAGGGAGAAGAGATCTAAATTTGTCAAATTAAGGATTGAAGAAAAACTCCGACCGGGACCCTCGGAGATTTTTATCGTCGCGATACAGGATATAGGAAAAATCTCAAGCAGCACAACGCCATTAAATTTTGCTCTAAATTGGGGTTAACCACGACGTAGGCCTTTGAAATAATTAAGATACCAAGATTAAAGAAAAAATCCGCTACAGAAAGCCTCGGAATGATTATAATCATCTTGATCCAAAATTGAAGAAAATTTTCGTCAAATAGGGGATAACCGCGACGAAGACCTTTGGAATGATTAAGACCGTCGCGATCCAACAAAAATCTTGGGGATGCACCGCGACGAAGCGCAGTAAAATGATTAAGATCGTCATTATACAAGAAAAATCTTGGAGGATAACCGCGACGCGGATATTTAGAATAATTAATCTTGAGCACCGTGAAACTAATTATAATCGCTACGGATAGTATCGGTATGAGTAAGATCATCGCGATTCAAGATCCAAGAAACTCTGCGTAAAATTGGGAATAAACGCGAAGAAAACCTTTGGGGTGATCAAGATTTTCGCGATCAAACAAGAATCGTGGGGATAGCCTCGCCCGAGGATCTCGGAATGACTTATATTGTCGCGACCCCACATTCAAGAATTCTCGAGCAACGCTGAGTCATTGAATTTAGCGTCAAATTGAGGATAAACGCGACGCAGACCTTTGGAATGATTAAGATCGTTGCGATCCAACAAAAATTAAGACTTAAATGGTCGTTATACAAGAAAATTCTTGGCTATAACCGCTGTCGTCTCGATCCAAGAAAAATCTTCAGAGCGTTAAACTGGGAATAATCGCTACGGAGAGCCTCAAAATGATAAATATCATCGCGATCCAAAATCCAAGAAACTGCATAAAATTGGGAATAAACGCGACGAAGACCTTTGGAATGATTAAGATCGTCGTTACACTAGAAAAATATTGGGTATTACCGTGACGCAGGTGTTTAGAATATTTAAGATCGTCGCTATCCAAGAAAACTCTTGAGCAGCGTCTAGCTGGGAATAATCGCTACGCAGAGCCTCAAGATACAAAGAAAAATCTCCAGCAGCGTTGCGCGTTTAAATTCTGCGTCGAACTGGTGGTAACCACGACGGATAGCCTCGGAATGATTAAGAGCTTATGCGGGGTTGCAACCTTGAGTCGCTTAGCAGAGTTAAGCTATTACGGAAGCCGGGAGCTCCTCAAAGGAAGATCAATTTATTGAAATGTGTTCAAAATGAAGACGCGCCTAGACTCCGACCGTCGCGCAAACATTCGTATAATTGTTGATAAGTTGGGGATTGCAGAATAAATTATTACCGAAGATTTGATCATGTTTAAAGTGTTCTGGACGAGCAAAGGGTTACCAGTTGCCCAACACTCTTATAGTCTAGATTTGGCAACACCGTATGTTTTTTCTTAAGGGGGACTTCAAGACAAAGCAAAAGAGCTTTGTAGCAGATAACTAAAGGGCCGTGACGGTATCGCTTCAGGGGAATCCGAAAAGAGAGCACCAAAAGGCGCATGGGAGCTACAATATTTCGAGGACTATTAGGGATTTGTAACGATTCTCACTCTCTTCAATAGCGCTTCAACCGGGTTGGGTTTTAGCATTTTCCACAATCTTACTCCATTGATCTTAATTTAGTGCCAGTAATTACTTTCATTCCTTGAATATCTTGTCTTAGATAGCATTAGATAACCCTTTATGGCGCATAGTCCACTATGATTCTGTGAGTGCGGGCTTTATCCATTCTTAGCACATGTCCCATACATCTTAACAGTTCTTATTTAATGAACTTTACCCATTTGATAGCTGGTTGATGATTGATTTTTATTTGGCATACACCATCTTCATTTCTTTTTGGGACAAAGATTTTCCGAAGCATCTTTCTTATAATAAATAAAAATAAATAAACTAATTTTTTTTAATTTAATTTAGTCCTACTATATTTTGATGCTATTCTACATTCAAAAATCCATTTGTGCTCAGAAGACATTTTTTCAGTCCGACGGTTCTTTTGGCGATATGTAATATAGTAAACCGATTTTTTTAAAATTTGCTACAGCGCTTTGGAATTTTGGAACGTTTTCTTTTTCTTCTTTTTTTTGCTGTCCTATATAATATTTCTATGGGAGCTAAATCAAAAAAAAAAATAAATAAAATTAATTTGTTTCCAACGATATAATAAGGAATCTTGGTTAATTTCATCGTATTGTCTTTATAACGTAAAATTAACACCTCCAAATCCTCAGTGCTGGCTGCCGTAGCAGGGGGATAATAATTGTTGGCTTCCCCTTAGAGACATGTTTCGATTATTGTTTTGTTCCATATTATTCTGACATCTTTTATGAGATTAATTGAGTGATGGGTTCAAAGATTCTTTAGTTAGAACCCGCCCTGACATGGGGAAACAGACGCTTACCTGAATTTGGCTGCCAAAAAGTCATCAGGGTTTGTTGTGGACTGCTCTTAGCTTCGGGACTCTTCCTCGAAATTACCGGCATGGGTGGCTCTACCGTTAGCTATGCTAACGTCGGCATTGCTCTTGGATTCATCGCCCCTAATGAGCTGCCTCACCACGTCAAGGTGGCACTCCTCGAGAGGCTCTATGCTCCACTTAGGAATCCAGAATTCATAGTAGTAGTAGTAGTAATAACGAATCTTATTCAAAAACTCTCTAGTTTTAATGAGATCAAGACAAACATGTCTTTATCAGCTTCTCTAGTGACTCTGATCATATTTTAGGTATTTTTAAAAGATCTCCTGGTGATTACAGAATATCCATGCACGACGGAACTGAACTAGAACCAACCCAGGTAATTGAAATTATCGCCATAATTGGACTGGCCACGGAACTCTAGAGCTAGTAGGGAGCACAATGGATCCTAAGGGTCTCAGTGCAGTAGGTTACGTTAGGTTAGGGCGGCAGTTGGGACTAACCTCTCAACTCACTTAGGCCAAGGATACGCCCTTTACGATACCGCTAGACCAAGCTAATTCAGCACATTTTCCCACTTGAGAGGTCCCTTACGAAAGGTGAGGAAGCCATTCGGCTGCCTGAATGAACCTTTAAATGCATTTTAGACTCTGTTCAGAGAGCTGAGATAGATCGTCTAGAAAGTGTGACTGTAGTAACCTAAATCTTTTACTGCTCAGTCCAGGGCAGTGACAGAAGAAGTGTTCCACCGTCTCCAGCTCCTCTTCATCGCCACAGCTTCTACAGAAGTCATGGTGGTGAGCATTCAACCTGGATGCGTGGTTTCGTACCAACCAGTGTCCCGTGATGGCACGGATAACAGATGAGCACTGGGCTCTATTCAGCAAAGTTTTTTGGTTGTTTTACTGCAGTAAGTCGGCCAGGTTTGCCGCGAGAATCTACACGTGTTCGATATCCGATTCCACGTTT